>JAJOOO010010023.1:0-11922 GCA_029582685.1 Solanum piurae
GTCAGTTTAGAGGCTTATTTCAGACATAGTTAGATTCAGCTTAGTATTGAGTTAATAACTTCTTTGTATTAAACTCATCAGTTTTCATATATCTCAGTTATAGTATATGGGTATTCCCCATATTTTCATTTTAATTATGATTTAAGCGTCCGCATCAGTTTATTATCTTTAGTTTGCTCATGAACATGCCAGCAGGGTTAGCTTAGGATCACTTGTGGTCCTAGGTCCCGTGTCCGCCTCTCGGGGGTAGTCTCGGGGCGTGACAACATGACACACTCCCCCACCTATTGATGCGACAACTGCGTCGCATCGTTGCTGCATCGGCAACCGAGTCTGGCCTTCTCATACGTGCGACCAATAGTCCGTTGACTGGATCAACACCCTCGCACAATTTCTTCAGTTGCTTCTTAGTCTCTATTAGCTTGGTCTTATGATCTACCTCCTTCCTAGGAGGCACGCGCCTTGGTGTCTTATTTGGCATCACGACTTTATTTTCCTTATGACCCTTTTCTAATACCGGCATCAAGGACTCCTTGGCACCATTGTCTTCTTCCAAACTTGCAATGGTTTCTATAAATGCTGACTCCTTCTTCTTAGGGTCTCTTACGAGCTGCATAGCTATTAGACAAACTTGTTATTCAATCTTCGGTACTTTAACCAGGGGCACCATACATGATCCTTCTTGCTCCAAGACTAGAAGTCTTTGGAGGTAAGGGTCTATCACCGCGTGTCACTCTTGGAAGAACTCCTGCCCTAGAATGATATCGAAGAGGTCTAAAGGAGCGACAGTGAAATTGGTTTTACCTTGCCACTCTCCTAAAGTGATGCTTACTCCATGCGCGACTCCACTCACACGAGTCGGTGGTGCATTGACCATCCTGAGTTGGGCATTACTTGGACTGTAACTCAGCCTCAACCATGTCGATGTCGTCTTGGTCATGATATTGGCCTCTGCACCCGTGTCGACCTAGCACGAGTGGGTCTTCCGTTAATCGTGATGTCGACATACTATGCACCATATTCTGTCGGCTTCCCTGGTTGCTTTGTGATAGCTCCGCATAGTCCTATCAAGCCCAACTGTGTACTCTCTGCGCCTTGTCCTTGCTCCTGCGCATCTTTCTCCTTCTGCTCTCGCAGAATAGCACCAAGGCTCTTCACTTCAGGGAACCTTGCATAGCCATGCAGCCCACCACATATGTAGCAACCACTTCTTTTGGTAGTATCTGCCTTTTTCTCCGTGTCACCATGCCGTCCAGACTTCTTGCCATCTGACTTATAGGTATCACGATTCTTGGGATATGGACGCTGCTCCTCGACTTTGCCACAAACTCCCCCACTATGTTCATGACTACCTTTCATCTCCTCTCCTCCGGCTTTATTGGGTTTCTCATGCCTGACGTTTTTCAAAGCTTTGGCCTGCATGATGGTTTGATCGATAGTCCTGACTTGTCGGCGTTCCAACTCTATCTTGGTCCAATTTTTCAGCCCATCCATGAACTGGAACAACATATCTTTGTTTTTGAGGTTTAGAATTTGAAGTGTGAGGGTAGTAAACTCCTGTACATATGCACGTATTCTGCCCATTTGCTTCAACTCCCTGAACTTGCGTTTTGCCTCATAGATGACATTGTTAAGGAATAAAGCCTTCTTGAACTCAACTTGGAATTACTCCCAATGTCGATGGTGCAAAGTATTTTCCCTATTTCCAACTATTTATGCCTACACCATAGCATGGTCATCTCTAAAAGATACAACATGGTTGTGCTGATCTTGTTCTCATTGCTCCTCAACCTGTTGCACTTGAAGTAATTCTAAAAATGTCATAGGAAATTCTCCACCTCTTGCGCATCACGGACGCCTTTGAACATAGGTTGCTTGGGAGAATCGACCTTGGCCTCCCTATCTTGGTCAAGCGATGATGATCCTCTAACTTCCACGCCCTCCTTGAGTTCTTTGATTTCGGCCTTCATAATCTCGATCGTGCTCAATGCCTCCATGAGCTGACACTATAAGGAAGTGTTGGCCTCCTTCATCTCAAACTCAGCTCGTTTGTGTCCCTGCAACTCATTGCGTAGGTTATTAGTCTCCTTAGGGTGAAGTCCTGGAGAGTTTTGAATTTTCCATCGGCCACGTTCAAGCTCCGGCCTAATATCTACATGGCTTGCCTCTCCATTTCAAGCCTTGTGATCCACTCCTCTCTAGTTGTGACGTTAATTAGCTCCTCACCACGGTCATCGTCACTTGCCTCGGTGGTCGAAGGTGAATGAGATGTTAGCGCCTTACTTGGTGTGGGATCGAGCAACATTTCCTCATTACTTTTTTTGTGCTTCTTTCCCTTATGATTATTCTTTCCCTCCTACGTACGGACGTTGGTGGTGCTTGAGGCATTTACATCTCCTTTGTTAGCCATTCCCTTACTGCAAATATTTGCTCTGATACCACATTTTCACGGACTTAGAGTCTCACGAATCTTTCACGATCTTGTAAGCTCAAGTAAGCCCTTTGAAGCTAGACCACTAAGAGAATGCAAAGAAAACATAGAATGATTTGGAAAGTTTGGAAGAAGGCTTTGTATTAAGCTTGGAAGATTGCTTACAAGTTGTTGGATGCTTTACAAATGAATGCCCTATCTATTTATACTACAACCTAGGGGCTAAAGTGCAAATAATATTTACTTTACAAGTCCTTCTAATAATTACATTTTGGCCATTTTCTAGAATTCTCTACATATTCTAGGGAATTCTAAGGCTTTCTTGGAAATTCTATAGGGAATTCTAGAGTCTTCTGCTAACCTCCCCAAAACTCTAGATTATTCCCCCTTATTATGGTGCCAAATTTTAACTGTGAACTGGCGGGACGTGAAACTTTCCTATGAAGAGGTTCCGGTAGAGTTCCTAGACTGTCAAGTCAAGAGATTGAGAAACAATGAAATAGTTTTCGTGAAGGTTTTATGGAGAAATCATTTAGTTGAGGGTGCTACTTGGGAGGACGAGGCTGATATGAAGTCCCGGTATCCTCATCTCTTTCCTTCTACTTCTATTCAAGCTTGAGGTAATTAGCTCCTCTTGAGTTTTACTGTTTTAGGAGTCATGTGAGTAGTATGTGATTTTCCATGATTTCCTTATGTTACGCACGTTCTTGATGAAATTCATGTTTAGTAAGAAAATGAGTTTTCATGATTTATGTTCCTCATGTTATTGTGCATTTAGTATGAGTTTCCTATTTGACTTCATGAGATGAGTTGATGAGCATATTTTAATATCATTTTGAGAGTAATTGCATATTGGCTCCAATATTGTGTTGAGCATGATTTTTATTGGACAAGGTAGTTCCTCTTATGAATATGAGAAATGTTGAATTTTCATGCATAATGGATTGTTAGATGTAGTTTCTACTTCCTTATGTTGCATTGAATATATTTGAGATGGAGTTGAAGCTTCCTACTTTGAATTTTCCATTATTTTGATGTTTCATGCATGATGGGCTGTTAGTATTGAGTCTTTAATTCCGTAAGGTGTCTAGATCGTCATTCGAGGATGAATATTCCTCAGGGGGAGATATTGTAACACTCCAGAAATTAGTAGGCTAAACTAGAGCTTGACGTTAGGGTTAGAACCTTGAAATGTACCTCCCCGTACCTTAAAATAAATGTTTTCGTGTTTGAATGTCAAGGTTCAAACCCCAAGGATCGAGCATGGGTCCTTGAGAAATGCACAAAAATGTGTCTGGGCAATGACCCATGAGGGGCCACTCATACCCCGTAGGCCCACCAGGCCTTGTGGGTGAGGGGTTTTAGATGGAGTCTGCATGATCAGGTCATAGAACCCTCACTCATTCTTCACTAGCATGGGTCGTGGGTCAAACCACGGTCCGTTTATGAGGGGGTCGTGGGTGATGACTGGAAACCATTTTTGGGAATTAGTTGAGGGGTACTTTGGGTTTTTCCATTTTAAGTTAATTTGAAGTGACATCATTTTGTATTAATTTAGACTAACTATATATAGTATTAACACCCCCAAATCAAGGCATCTTCTTCATCACTCCAAATTCCCAAATCAAAAACCTATTTTTTCGCCAAAAACTCTCTAGAACTCCAAGGAAGAAGAAGAAGAAGAAAATCAAGTTAGGGTTTGAAGAATAAGTCTTTTTCACTCAATTTATTTTGATAATCAAAGCTGAGGTATGGTATCTCTTCATCCATGGATAAAATTCATCCATGGAGGCCCTTCAAAAACCCCAATTCCAAAGCTAGAAATCCCAAAAGTTAGGGTTTGACTTCAATCTCATGGATTCCTTTTTAATGATTGAATTATGTTTTATTATGGATATATTGATGATTTGATATGGTTTTATGTTGAATCCCCCAAGAATCCATGAATTCCCCTATTTTCCCAATTTGGATATCAAAGTGTGGGTAATGATTGATGCAAGTAGAATATGATAGAATTATGCATGTAGTAATTGAACTATTTGAATTATTTTATCATCCATGTATAATGTAGTAATATTAGATGTGTTTATGGATTGTGATCTATGGTTCTTGAAGGGCAAAGTATGAGAATTATGTATGATTTGATGTTTATGTATATGCTTTATGAACACTTTAAGAGTAAAGTGAATATGATTATGATCTAGTTGTTGTGTTGTTGGATGATTATCCTCATGTACACACTTATGCGTGAATATGCTATGATGTGAAAGGTTTTCTCACAAATATGATGATTCTAAGGTTGAAAGGCTATTCTCACCTATTGAATCTATGAGCTATCTTATGAATTATATTGGATTGAGTGTCAAGGAATTCTTCCATGAATATGAACTTAAGTAAAGACTTATTATGTACTCCATGGGAATTATGCTTAGCACCGAGTGGATATTGAATATGATATCGAAGTTCCCCCGCTAGACAGGGCGGGTTTCTAGAGAGTATCTCCTTGAGATGGAAGATCCCCCGTTAGAAAGGGTGGGTTTCTAGTAGCAATCTTCTTATCCCATAAATTATGTGCCCCCATAGGTTATTTAGCTAGTGGATCCACCTAAAATCTAAAAGTATGGTTCTACCTTAGGCAAGTAGGACACCCCTTTTTGGTGTGGGTAACACCGGACTCCATGGAAGCTCACATGGTCTTTGTCGGTTAAGGCTTATTCCCAATATGATAAGGATATGAATTATGAACTATGGCTACTCAAGAAGTTTTACTTAGTATCGGTGGGATTATGGGATCTTATTCAAGCATTCCACAAGTATGCTTTGAGGGTATTTATGGTATGTTTGTTTTTACGGTATGATGGTCTATGAGTTGATTCTGCTTATGATTCATGTTTTTCCATTATCTTCAAAATGATGCTTTAACTTAGCGAATTGCATGCATTCAAATAAAATGTCCCTTTTTTCATGTTTTCAAGGTTTTTATATATGTCTATCATACTTAGTGCATTTTGTTATAACCCATATTTTCCTATACTTTTCCCAAGTGTAGGGTCCGGTTCTTAAGGTGGTCATCATTTGGTTCAAGCTTGGATTCGACTATTCTCCTTGCTTTTGGTGAGTCCTCATGATTCGATGACGGGAGATTCACTTTGAGTTTCATTTCTAGTATTTTAATTTCGGACTACGTTGTATGTGCTTTGTCCCTTTTCATTTGAACTATTGTAATAGAGGGCTAATTGAGACAAGTCTAGACTTCCTCTTTCCTTTATAAATATTTTTAGACTTAAATGCATTTTTAATATTATTATTCTATTGCTTCATGTTATGATATGCTAAGTGGCTTACATGGTGCCCTTTTGTGGTTCTATGTGCCTTGTTATGTCTAGGGGGTACCCTTGGGTCGTGACAAACTTGGTAATCAGAGCACAAGGTTTAGAATGATTCTAGGATAATGTCTCATAAGCCACATCGAGTAGAGTCTTGTTAATGAGTGTGTAGCGCGCCACATTTATGAATGAGAGTCTATAAGATGTTTAGGAAATTTCACTTCTTTCATTACTCTTAAGTTGTCCCTTAGAGTTTAACTCAATAAAAGTACCTCCCCTAATCCATCTCTTGTGTCTTCAGGATATGAATACACGAAGGGCAAGTGCAGGAAGAATGGAGGGTGACAATTTGAATGAAGAAAATCCTCGTCAAGCTAATCAAGCTCCGATTAATCCTTCGGCTATGTCGGTTGGGGAGGTTAGGTCGGATTTTCAAATGTTGGCCCAAGCTATGACTACTCAAGTTCAAGCTTTGACTACTCAAGCTCAAGCGGTGACGGCTCAGGCCAATAGAGATGTTGGAACTCATGTGAACCCTAATGTGAATTCGGCAGCTTCAAGGGTTAGAGATTTTGCTAGAATGAACCCGTCAAAATTTCATGGCTCAAAAGTGGAAGAAGATCACAAAAGGTTTATTGATGAAGTGTATAAAGTTCTCCACATTATGGGATTGTCTCCACAAGAAAAGGCGGAGTTAGCCGCCTACCAATTGAAAGATGTGGATCATGTTTGGTATGAACAATGGAAGGGTGAGAGGTCAATAGGAGAGGGTCCCATAGAGTGGGAGATGTTCAAATCGGCATTCCTTGATAGGTTCTATCCCCTAGAGTTGAGGGAACGAAAGATGTAAGAGTTCATTAACCTTCGTCAAGGAGGTATGAGTGTGAAAGAGTATGCTCTTAAGTTCACCCAACTATCCAAGTATGCTCCAACTATAATGGCGGACTCAAGGGCTAAAAGGAATAAGTTTGTAATGAGAGTGTCCGACTTAGTAGAGGAAGAATTTCGTTCGGCAATGCTCATTGGTGATATGAATATCTCACGTCTTATGGTGCACACCCAACAAATTGAGGAGTCAAAGCTCAAAAAATGAATAGGGAGGGGAAAAGAGCAAGGACCGGTGATGGGAATTTCTCCAATGCTAGGTCCAATGGACAAGGTCGACAAAAGTTCAAACAAAGTTTTTCCAACCAAGGTTTCTCTAATGCTTCCCCAAGGGTCAATACAGATAGGTGTCTAACCCTAAACCTCAAGGAGGAAGTGGTAGTGACTCTCAAGTAAATAGGCCGGATTGTACAAAATGTATGAAGAAACATGATAGGAAGTGCCTAGCCGGCACGAGTGTTTGTTTCGGATATGGTAAGACTGGCCATAAATTGAGGAATTGCCCAACACTTTCGGCAAAAGGGAAAGAAGGTAAACAAGCTCCTCCAAGCGGTTCAAACTCCAATGCCCAAAAGCTAAGCCATTTTTATGCTCTTCGATCCCGAGATGACCAAGATAGCTCCCCAGATGTGGTGACCGGTATGTTAAAAGTATTTTCTATTGATTTATATGCCTTGTTAGATCTCCGTGCTACTTTGTCCTTTGTGACACCTTTTGTGGCCATAAAGTTTGAAATACCCCCTGAAGTGTTAGTAGAACCTTTTTCGCTCTCTGCCCCGGTTGGTGACTCAGTGGTGGCTAAGAAAGTTTATAGAAGTTGTCCCATTTCCTTGACCCATAGGGTTACTTTGGTGGATTCGGTGGAGTTAGACATGTTAGACTTTGATGTGATTTTTGGTATGGATTGGTTGCATGCATGTTATGCCTCTATAGATTGTAGAACTCAGGTGGTTAAATTCCAATTTCCAAATGTGTATTTTAGAGTGGAAAGGGGGGAATTCTATCCCTAAAGGTCAATTTGTTTCTTTTCTTAAAGCTAGGAAAATGATCTCCAAAGGGTGAATTTACCATCTTGTTAGGGTGATGGATGTTGAGTCTGAAACCCCTTCTCTAGAGTCGGTTCCGGTAGTGAATGAGTTCCCGGAAGTTTTCCCCGATGATTTGACTGGTATTCCTCCCGAACGGGAAATAGATTTCGGTATTGAAATTTTACCGGATACGCAACCTATCTCCATTCCTCCTTATAGAATGGCTCCGACGGAGTTAAAAGAGTTGAAAGAGCAACTAAGGGATTTATTAGATAAGAGCTTCATCCGACCGAGAATCTCTCCATGGAGTGCTTCGGTGTTGTTTGTTAGAAAGAAAGATAGGTCTCTTAGAATGTGATCGATTATCGTCAATTGAATAAAGTGACCATTAAAAATAAATATCCCTTCCCGAGAATTGATGACTTGTTTGATCAACTTCAAGGGGCTAGTTATTTCTCCAAAATTGACCTTCATTCGAGTTATCACCAATTAAGGGTGAGAGGCATTGATATTACCAAGACGGCCTTTAGGACCCGGTATGGTCACGATGAATTTGTGATTATGTCATTTAGGTTGACAAAGGCACCGACGACATTTATGGATTTGATGAATACGGTGTTTAGACAATACCTTGATATATTTGTGATTGTGTTTATCGATGATATTTTTATCTATTCAAGGAGTGAGAATCAACATATGGACCATTTGAGAATTGTATTGCAAGTTCTTAAGGACCAACAACTTTTTGCAAAGTTTAGCAAGTGTGAAATTTTGTTAAGGTTCATATCTTTCCTTGGTCATATTGTGTCAAGCAAGGGTATTGAGGTTGATCCAAAGAAGACGGATGCGGTCAAGAGTTGGCCTAGACCTCTAACTCCTTCCGCCATTAGAAGTTGTTTGGGTTTGGCCGGTTACTATAGGAGGTTTGTTGAGGGGTTTTCCTCCGTTTCTTCTCCGATGACGGCTTTGACTCAAAAGAAATATAAGTTTAAGTGGTCGGGGGCTTGTGAGAAAAGCTTCCAAGAGTTGAAAGATAGACTTACATCCATCCCGGTGTTGACCTTACTGAAAGGTACGGATGGCTTTGTGGTATATTGTGATGCCTCTATAGTGGGGTTGGGATGTGTCCTCATGCAAAATGATAAAGTGATTGCCTATGCTTCAAGGCAACTTAAAGTCCATGAGAAGAATTATCCGACCCATGATCGTGAATTAGCGGCAGTGGTGTTTGCCTTGAAAATATGGACACATTACTTGTATGGAGTCCATGTGGATGTTTTCACCGATCACAAGAGTCTTCAATATATGTTTAGTCAAAAGGACTAGAATCTCCAACAAAGAAGGTGATTAGAACTTTTGAAAGATTATGACATGAGTGTCCTTTATCACCCCGATAAAACTAACATTGTAGCGGATGGACTTAGTAGATTATCTGTAGCGACCCTTTCAAAAATATACTACCACTTGAACAAGAAATATAATTAAGTACTTGCGACATTTAAAAGAGGTTAACTATGGCCATATTGATTTTAATCTAGTAGAGGGATTAGATTCATAACAAACTCCAACTAACAAAAAAAATTAGCAACTAACCGACCAGATCTTCGTGCATATATTAACCTCACACTAGAGGGTGAAATAACAAGAATATCACAAGAGTCCAAGTACCGAAATCATCCGGCTCATGTTTCACACAAATTTCAGATATACCAGCAGGTAAAAAGAGTACAAGTACAAGTTTATACACAAACCTCAGTTCTTTAGCACACAAACAGTCCAACAAAATCCACGAGTCAAACCGTAGACCAAGCAGCGTATCAAAGTCTTCAACTTGTATACAAGGATATACAACCTTAAAAAATGAATTCAATAACCTATTTACTTTCTAGCAGCTCAATAATGATGACGTAAAAAAATAGGGTTATCATCACAAGTAAGCCTAGCCTGTACAAATACGACTATGCTCCCAGAACAGTAAATTCTGGCCATCTTAGTGCCTCATGTCGCAAATAAGATTTGAAATGGAAAACGGCCAAACTGGACTGTATACTCTTCATGAATGATGTAGGTACATTTCTTAAGGTTGCAAAAAATCAAGAATCACCGCAAAATATATTTTTTACAAAAAGATATCATCGATACACTAACAGTTGTTCATACAGGATTTCTAAATCAGAAATCTGGACAGAACTTGTCCTATGTTGTGTCCCATATTTCGAATCCATAACAACCAAATTAGAGTTTAACATAAACATAATAGTTGTACATATACGAATTACCTTTCCAAATCATATTTATTCACAGTAAAAAAAGTTCTACAGAATGAGATATGCTTAATCTACTAAACGCTACCCAGCTCAGAAACAGGTTTTACTACTTACCAAAGAGAAGAGTGTAACTCGATTTCCAGCCAAAAGGACCAAGATTTTTTCTTCTGATCTTGAAGAACAACAGATTAGATAATGTTCTAAGGGACTTATACTTCAGCTGAGACTAATTTCCTAAGAGGAGGTGTCAAAATATAGTAACATAAGAGGTGCTTATCATATACACAGCTGTCCCTAAAAGCTGGCTGCCCAAATAATAGTTTGCTGCCCAATTGCATACATATACACCTATATATATATATATATACTTCACCTCCTTTTTAAAACTATACATATTTCTAATTAAAACATTACGCAAATATCCCCATACAATATATTAAATTACGATGACAATTATTTTAAGCAAGGTTGCAAATATAACATTATTTAAAGTTCCAAAAAAAATGAGAATAAAACATATGTAGTAATTAAGCAGTGGGTTATTGACTTGCGACATCTAGTTAGAATTTTCGGGGTGTTACAACTCTCTCCCCCTTAAAGAAATTTCGTCTCGAAATTTACCTTACACTAGTCCCGGAACAAGTGCGGATACTGAGTTCTCATGTCTTCTTCTCTTTCCCACGTAGCTTCTTTTCCAGAATGGTTCCTCCAAAGTACCTTTACTAAGGGAATTCTCTTGTTCCTAAGTTGCTTTACTTCTCGAGCTTGAATTAGAATAGATTCTTCATTAAACGTCAAGTCAGGATTAACCTCAATAGATTCAACTGGAAGAACATGAGATGGATCAGAACGATATCTTCTGAGCATAGAAACATGGAAGACATTGTGGATCTTGTCTAACTCAGGTGGCAAAGCTAATTTATATGCAACTGGTCCAACCCTTTCAAGTATCTCATAAAGTCCAATAAATCGGGGACTAAGTTTTCCTTTTTGGCCAAATCTCATAATCTTTTTCCATGGAGACACCTTTAAGAATACTTTATCTCCAACTTGATATTCAATGTCACGCCTTTTAAGATCAGCGTATGACTTTTGTCTATCCAAAGAAATCTTTAGACGATCCATGATAATTTTTTCCTTGTCTTCTGTTGTTTGCACAATTTCAGGACCAACAAGTTTTCTTTCACCAACTTCACTCCAACAAATAGGGGTCCGACACTTTCTTCCGTATAAGGCTTCATAGGGAGGCATTCCAATACTCGATTGGTTACTGTTATTGTAAGAAAATTCTATCAAAGCCAAGTGTTTGTCCAAACTACCCTCAAAATCCATAATGCAAGCTCGAAGCATATCCTCCAAAATTTGTATCACTCTTTCCGACTGGCCGTCTGTCTGAGGATGGAACGAAGTGCTAAATTTCAACTTAGTACCCAAAGCTTCCTGCAAGATACCCCAAAATCTAGATGTAAACCTTGGGTCCCGGTCTGATACAATAGACACAGGGATCCCATGTAGTCTTACAATCTCATTAATGTACAACTCGGCTAAACGCTCAAGTGAGTAATCCATTCTGATTGCTAAGAAGTGAGCACTCTTGGTTAGCCTGTCCACAATCACCCATATTGCATCATGATTTCTCTGAGTGCGGGGAAGTCCCGAAACAAAGTCCATAGTTATTCTCTCCCATTTCCATTCCGGCATCGATAAGGGCTGTAGTAAACCAATTGGGACTTGATGTTCTGCCTTTACTTGTTGACAAACCAAACATTTGGAAATGAACTCCGCAACGTCTCTCTTCATACCATTCCACCAATAATGTTCTTTGATTGTCTGGTACATCTTTGTACCTCCAGGATGCATTGCATATGGTGAAGTATGTGCTTCATTCAATATTTCTCTCCTCAATTTGTCATCATTAGGGACACATAACCTGTTTTGATAAAATAATACACCATCCTCTGTTAATGTAAAATCAAGTTTTTTTC
>JAJOOO010010024.1:0-18051 GCA_029582685.1 Solanum piurae
GTAGCTAGGCTAAACTTTTTCTTGGAGAAAGGTGATTAAATAGGGCATAATACTTTTTAACTTATCAAGGATATTATTTTAGATAAGAAAAGGCATAATATAAGTAGCTAGGCTAAACTTTTTCTTGGAGAAAGGTGATTAAATAGGGCATAATACTTTTTAACTTATCAAGGATATTATTTTAGATAAGAAAAGGCATAATATAAGTAGCTAGGCTAAACTTTTTCTTGGAGAAAGGTGATTAAATAGGGCATAATACTTTTTAACTTATCAAGGATATTATTTTAGATAAGAAAAGGCATAATATAAGTAGCTAGGCTAAACTTTTTCTTGGAGAAAGGTGATTAAATAGGGCATAATACTTTTTAACTTATCAAGGATATTATTTTAGATAAGAAAAGGCATAATATAAGTAGCTAGGCTAAACTTTTTCTTGGAGAAAGGTGATTAAATAGGGCATAATACTTTTTAACTTATCAAGGATATTATTTTAGATAAGAAAAGGCATAAGTAGCTAGGCTAAACTTTTTCTTGGAGAAAGGTGATTAAATAGGGCATAATACTTTTTAACTTATCAAGGATATTATTTTAGATAAGAAAATATGAAGGCTGAGAATTATGATAGAATGATGGTAGTTGGTCGAGTGTTGTATAGTTTCCTTATCAATATTGTTAATTAGTATTATTTTTCTACTAAGGTAAACTCTAAGTGTTGTAGCTCAATTTAGCCTATATATTTATATTTTCGCTACTGCTCACATCACTATGATTAATCGGAGACGATATTATTCCTCAATCATCATTTGAAATTTTGCTAGCGCCTACACTAAGATAAAGGTGCCCCCATGATTTTTCAAATCTCAAATTTGCCGCTGATTTTCAACATGATTCTTTGCAAGTGTATTCACTTTAGGTACTTATTCTTTGGTATTTGAGTCAAGGGGGTCTATCGAAAACAACTTCTCTATTTTTACAAAGTATATATATATATATATAATATTATTACTCGTAAGATTACAATGGATCGATATATTTATTACTGTTGTTGTACTATACCTTTTCAGCATGTGATTTAAGGGTGAAGTCTTGAGTTTGAAATTTGTGAGTTTACGAATTTAGTTTTTATAGGGTATTGAGTTTTAATTATAGTTAATGTATTTTAAAAATAAATATAAAATGTGAACTAAAGTTATTAAGCTTGATTGAACCATCCATTATATTCCAATCCTGCCCCTATCATACAAATGATTCGTTTTTTGTTACATAGATGTTTAGCTATTAAGATAATTAGTTTCATTACCAAAAAGAAAAGAATGTTCAGTAGTAGATAAGTTTTTTGCAATTACAAAAGTACTATGCCTTATGTTTAGAGTTTGTTGGTACAATTTTTCTAATGATTGATGGTGAAAAAGGAGACCATTTCTTAAAGTTATTGTTCCTTGGGTATGAAAAATCAATTAATTCATAGTACAATGAAGAAAATAAACAAGTGGTTGAGAGGAGAAAAATAAATTTTCACAATGAAGAAAATAATCAAGTGGTTGAGAGGAGAAAAATAAATTTTCCTGTTTTTTTTTTTAAAATAAAAATATATAGATATATATAACCGGAAAGTAGACTTCATGGTTGAATTTGAATTTAAAAAAATTAAGCTCTAGTTAAAGTTTTAAAGACATTTAGCGGAATGATTGGGAGATGTTGGTACGTGACTTAGTAGGCGATTGGACATGCGATATGAAATTATGGGATGAAATCAGCATTTGGACATACAATTTCATGTTGATTTCATCTTATGATTTGAAATAACGAGATGAAATCTTAAATTATTCAAAAATCATGGTTTGAAAATTTCAAATTCAAATATTTTTTCCCACAAGTTTATATTTTGTAAAAACAACCCACGTATATATCTACTAACCATTCATTTTATGTAAATAAAATTTATAATTCATATTAATTACTTTTTAAACTATTTATATCTCATAATTTATATAATGATTATCTTCACTAACATTAATTTATTATTAAACAAATAGATTTACTAACCAAATTGACCAACAAATGACTCAAAGTAACAATATAATGTTGGTTCGTCTTCTTAGTCATATGAACGAGAAATGCAAGTTCAATGTGAGAAGATTGTCCGTACTATGTGGTAGGATAATATTAAAGACTAGTACACCACAACTTATGTTTAATTAATTTTTTTATTGAATTAAAGTTTGATCAATAAATAATGTATTCTTTTAAGAATAACTTTGTGATAGTGTATTATGCGATTTTATAAACTTGTGCTTACTTGGTAGTTGTATAAATAATTGAGACAATTTTAATAGTTCAACTTATGGAGCTTTTATGTTTATGAGAAAATATACAACATAAAAGTTCAAATCACATGTCCAAATAAAACTTCAACTTCATCTCATGATTTCATATCATGAGATGATATCCCAAATTCTCCAAAAAGCATGATTTGGAAATTTTAAATCATAATTTGAAAATTTTCAAATACAAAAAATGGCCCACAAGTTTATATGTTGTAAAATCAACCCTTCTTTTATATCTACTAACCATTTATTTCATATGTAAATAAAATCTATAATTCATATCATTACTTTTTAAACCATTTATATCTCATATAATGATTATTCTCACCAACATACAATTTATTATTACTTCAAATCAATTCATACTTTACCATTTATATTCATCAAATTCATTATTATTGATCAAATGTTTACTAATCAAATTGACCAACAAATGGCTCAAAGTAACAAAGTTGATTCATCGTCTCGGTCATATGAACGATAAATACGAGTTCAATGTGAGAAGATTGTCCGTACTATGTAGGAGGATAATATTAAAGACTAGTACACCACAACTTATGTTTTTATTGAATTAAAGTTTGATCACTAAAATACTTTTTAAGAATAACTTTGTGATAGTGTATTATGTGATTTATAAACTTGTGCTTATTTGGTAAGATTGCATAAATATGAGACAATTTTAATAGTTTTACAACTTATGGGGGTTTTATTGTAACAACATGTTCCCGTAGTTATGGAAAAGCCAATGGGGAAAGAATTGGGGCCGGAAAAACCTTTTGTAGTACCTTGGGATTTCCTAGCCTAGTCCAGATTTGGACGAAATCTGAGTCATGCGAGGTCTAGGGAAATATGGTAATGAATGAGAGATTTAATAGTGGATTTGATTACATGAGTAGATAGCTAAGACATTAAGGAATCCGTACGACTTTATAGAATCGCATTCGGGCGAGTGGAACTCCCAAAACTGAACTTAGCGTGAAAGGGTAGTTTTTGAATGTCATGAGTTGGACGTGTGTTGTGAAAAGGGGGTTTTAAACTCTAATTTCGACTCTCTGTTTCCGTGCAAGCCCCAGGGCGGGGCCGTTGTGGAGAGACAGGGTCCGCTGTAGCGGGCCAGTCGCGGCTTAAGTCGGAATTAAACCCCAAAAACGTTATTTTTCTGCAAGTTTCATTCTTGATAGCTAAGAGACGACCCCAAACGATTTCTTGACAGTTTTCCACGAAATTTGGTGCTAAAGTTAAGGGTTTTACTCCCCTAATCCATTTTTTGATCCGTAGAACTTAGATTCTTGGTTATTTATTAGTATAACTTACATAAATCTCATAGTGTAAAGAGTAAATTACATTTTATCCCTACTTTTTTTCTAATTACAATAATCCCTTAATTTTTACACAATCCGAATACATAACTCATAATCCGGATACATTAACGTTGATACATTATGTAACAAGCTGTTACGCTGAAAAAGAAAAAAAATCTGAAAATCCAATTAAAATTCCATAAATTACGCTTTTACGTTTCTTCTTATTGTCAATCAGTCATACACAAATCTTAAGAAAACCAACAATTCAAAATAAAATCAAATTTCTTCTCCATATTCATCTTTGTCCATGTTCATCAATTAGATTCAAATTTGCCAAATATTTGATAAGATGCATAATAAATAGTTATTTGACAAACAATTTCTTTTTTAAAATTCGATATATAGTAGAAGAAAATAACGAGGAAGTGTTTTGACAATGGGATTCAATTCCTGGCAAATTGTAGCAGAATAGCACAATTCAAAATTCAAAATTCTTCTTTCCATTCTTCCAAAAACTCTCACTTTTTGAATCAAAATTGTCGATAAAATTTGACATTACAAATTAATACACTTCTTCCTATTCTTCCAAAAAAAAAACTCTAAATTTCGACAACATTCTTCTTCCCATTCTTTCAAAAAACTCTCAATTATTGAATCAAAATTATTGGTCATGAAATTTCGAGATACATTGAAGATCTAATACATCATTCGGGTGAAGAAACAAGAGTCTGGAATTTCAATGTATCCGCTATGTATTAATACAACAGACAAAAAGATTGAAGAGATACATAGCTTTGATGGATCATCTATTCCTATTATAATGTTGTGTGATTGTTTATTGAATTGTGTTTTCGAGATGGATAGATTTATCAATACATTACTATTTATGTATCTTGTTTAAATTGATAAGTGTTGTATTTCTACTAGATACATTAAATAAGTAATTGTTGGCCATAACATGTTAGATTTGAGATCGATACATTATTGTTTGATAATTGCTAGTATCAGATACACTTAGTATAAATTCGATCATACCTAAAAAATTAGTGCATGATAAATTATCATTTATGTATCTTATTTTGTTTGAGAAATACTATTTTTAAAATTTAAAAAATACATTATACATGTAATTGTTCTAAAATAGCTTTTTTTCTGTGTGTGTGATACATAACACAGTTTATGTATAAAGTATATTTATATTGAACATGATAAACACTAATCGAAGATTCAACAACATTAGAGTTATGTATCAATACGTTAAATATGAACATGATACATTGCATAAAACTAAGGATATTAGCAGTAATGTATCAGATCAATGATAACACTAACAAAGACTAATTTAAGAATCAAAATAAATGAGATACATTAAAAATCTGTATTTTTGATAGTGATGACCGTGCAATGGCAGATCCAACTTTTTTCTTCTTTTTTTTTGAACGTTTTTCAACAGTAGATACATTAAAAGTAAATAAATATTTTTCAAGAAAAAATTTCAACGACGATATGATTAACTAAAATTGCAAAGATTCAATAAGATTTCAATGGGGGTAGAGGACGGAGGAATTTTTTTTTTTACGATAAAAAAATAAAAAATAATAATAAAAGAAATCGAAATTGAAGTGATGGAAAGAAATCTACCTCTTGAATAATTTGAAATCATTAATTGGAAAGAGAAAATATTTGAAATTCAAAAATAGATTAATTAATGTAATTATGGAGACATTTGTGGCGTGAAAAAAGGAAGGAAAATCATGGGTATGAGACTTCAAATTAATGTATTTGAAAAAGGAGATGATGGGAGGAAAAGAAGAGATTTTTGATATTTTTTAAAATGGTAGGAAAAATAAGAAAATATAATAATAAATGGTGTGTAGTTAAGTAATTTTCCTATTTATTATTGGGGGAGGGTTTTTGGACTGAATCGGATGGTGGGAAAAAGCCCTAGCTGCACCTTAGGATCATGGGTTCGGTCTTGGGTTATTGGATTTGTTATAATCCGGATAGTTAGGCCTTTGATTGTTGATCCTTGCGTATATTGATTGTTTGTAGACCTAGAACAAGCGGAGAGAATCCGAAAAGGGAAAATTCAAGTGCCTTAGGGGATTCAAGCTTGGTTTCAAGGTAGGCGATGGTTTGATTTCATGTTTTGCGTGATGTATGTTGGTAATTGCTTCATTGTAATGCATGTATGTATGTATGTGAATGAAGTCTTGTTGTTCACACCTAATGTAATTGAGTATGAAGGAATGCTTGTATGCCATGAAAAACACTTGATTATATGATTATGAGAATGTACATTGTGATTGTGGCTTGTTGAATCGATCGGATGTCACGTTCCGACATACTAACTGGGATCGAATGTCACGTACCAACATACTATTGGATCGGGTGTCACGTTCTGACACACTAACTTGGATCGGGTGCCACATTTTGAAGCATATATGAGATCGGGTGTCATGTTCCGGCACATTAACAGTTTGGGTATGGATTCCATGAGAGGACCATTGAATTGGGTTCCATGAGAAACCATTGATTTAATTTGTTATATCTACTTGTTATTGAGAATGTGGAATCATGCATTGCTCCTGAAATGATAATCGATGTGTATATATATTATGTGCATGTATGTGTTTACCTTGTTGTAATTCTGATATATGTTGTGCTTACAGAGATAGCCGCGTGATCTTACCAGTACACTGTGGTTGTGTACTGATACTGCACTTGCTCTTTCTTTGTTGAGTACAGGGCATCTTCAGGCGGCAATTGACAGACCTCGTTTAGGAGATCAGTGAGCAAGATCGGATTCAAGGGTGAGCCAGTTCTTCCAGGCTGCCATGGGTCCTCTATGTTTTAGTCCACTCTTTTCGGACTCAGACTTTCTAGTTAGATATTCGTTTGCTTAGTTTCGGGGTTGCACCCCCTTTGCTTAGAATTATTGAACTTTAGAGTTTTGGTACATTGACTTTCAGGTTCTAGGGGTTGTTCTTCCGCATTAGTTTGGTTAGTTTTATTATTTAAACCTTTGGAGTTTATGGAAACTCTATTTGATTTCTACATTTAAACCTGCTTCCGTATCTTTAAAATGTTTATATTTTGGGTTAGCTGATTAGTATTAATGGTTCTCCCACCGGAGGTAGTGTGGGTGTCAATCACGACGGTTTGGGTCGTGACATTTATATTTATGAGAAAGCATACAACATAAAAAGTTCAAATCGCATGTCCAAACAAAACTTCAACTTAAATCATGAGATGAAATCTCAAATTCTCCAAAAAGCATGATTTGGAAATTTTAAATCATAATTTGAAATTACAAAAAATGATCCACAAGTTTATATTTTATAAAAACAACGCTTCATTTATATCTACTAACCATTTATTTCATATGTAAATAAAATCTATAATTCATATCATTATTTTTTAAACCATTTAGATCTCATGTAACGATTATTCTCACCAACATACAATTTATTATTACTTCAAATCAATTCATACTTTACCATTTATATTCATGAAATACATTATTATTGATCAAATTTATTTACCAACCAAATTGACCAACAAATTACTCAATGTAACAATGTTGGTTCGTCTTCTCAGTCATATGATCGAGATATGTAAGTTCAATGTGAGAAGATTGTTCGTATTATGTGAGAGAATTATCCTAAAGACTAGTACACTACAACTTTCAATTTATTATTTTTATTGAATTAAAGTTCAATCTATACAAGTTCTATTTTTTTAGAATAGCTTTGTGATAGAGTATTATGTGATTTATATTGCTTATTTGGTAAGATTGTATAAAGAATTGATACAATTTTAATAGTTTTACAATTTATGAGGTTTTTATGTTTATGAGAAAACATATAACATAAAAAGTCAAAATTGCATGTCCAAATACAAAATTTCAACTTCATCTCATAATTTCATATTATGATTTCATATCGCATGATCAAATGGGCCCTTAGATTATCAATTGAATCCTTCTACTCGAAATTTTGCTAACAAAATACTTAAACTCAATAGTATATAATATCTTAAAGACTTCTTATCATTGATCGAACTTACGTGGCATTAACATTGCTAAGGGGAAAATGTGTGATGTATGCATATTTAGAGCGTGACTTAGTAATTTTCATATTATATATATATAAAATCAGTAAAAATTATGAAAAGATAAAAAGAAAAGGGAAAGAAATTATGCAAAAATTCACACAAATCCATTTCTCAAGTTATATATGTATTCACACAAGCATACGTATCATGATCGACCATATGTTCTTCGTGGAATTGCAATTACATTAAAGGCTATGTGGTCATTTTAATATCAAACTATTAAAATGAATTTTTTTATATATATATATAGGGGGGGGGATTAGGTTAAAAAAATATTATAAATTACAATATGATAATTTAAAATATTTTTTAAAACTATATAAAAAGTTTATAGTCAAATAAAAATTTAATTTGACTCTTCGTATTTCATCCGTGCCACACAAATTAGGATAAAAAGAGTAATATTATTTTCAATAATTAAAAAGGAATTTCTAATAATTTATATATTTATAAATTACGTTTAAAATACTATAAATCATAATAATTAACAACTTATAAAAAATATCATGGTCAAAGATATTTTTTATTGACTCTTGAAATTCTATTTGTGTCACATAAATTGAGATAGATGGAGAACATATATTGGACTCGTGACATAAAAAATTACGACCAAAGAAAAATTTGATCGACTCTCTAACATAAATTGAAATAAAGGGAATAAAGACATTTAGAATAATTTATATGTTCGTAAATTATGTCAAAAATATTATAAATCTTAATAATTAATAATTTAAATTAGTTTTAAAATTATGACTAAAAAATATTTAATTAACTCTCAAAATTTTATTTATATCATATAAACTGAGATAAAAAAGAATAATATATATTGAACTCGTACTAATACAGATTCCTATATTATCTAATATACACACGGATGTGATGTATGTTAGGTATATTTATATTGATTTTGAATATTGAGAAGAGAAAAAACATAAAGTGACACCTGAAATTGTCCCGAATTTTTAAAAAGACACTTTAACTTTGCAGGTGTCCTATTACCCCACAAAACATTTCAAAATTACAATAAATACACACTTTTTACACAATCTGCATTCTCAATGCATGAGCGTGAGTTTCACCCACTCCATTTAACCCTAAACCCCTTTCATATTTTTTTCAATCCAGTTAGTAAAAATTGGATAAAATCTTGACCCATTTACTTTTTAATCACGACCCACTCCATTTAACCCTAAACCCCTTTCAAATTTTCACTCTACTCTCTCTTTGATGATCAAAACCTAAGCATTTCAATAGTCATAATAAATTTATTTTGCGGTGATAATTTCTTGAATTATGGAGTCAAAACGAAGAAGTGAAGGTTTACATATTAATTGCTTCTTGATTTGAATGCAAAAATTGGTTTAAAAATGTTATTTTTATATAGTAATGATTTTTTGAAAAATCATCTTTATAGTGATTTGTTGTTATTTTTTTCTTGTGCTATCTATTATTCATGTGTATGTAGTGTTAGTTTAGGATTGCTTTGAGTTTGAATGTTTTTTCACTGATTTAGTTTTTGAAATTTGTTTGCAAACTATCATGATTAACAAATTCATTGATCTCATAACTTTTAAATAGAAAAAGAAAAGAGAAATTGAAGCTAGTAAAGCTAGATGAAAAATTTCATTGAGAATGGAGATTTTTTTTTTGGATTGTAGATGGCAAACTCTTCAACATATATCAATGGAGCTTTTGGAGAAGATGAGAAGTAGGTATTTTAATAAAGAATAAGAATAAAATTGTCAGTGTCACGTGACTTTTTTACACTGGTTTGGAAGGCGTATTTTTACTTCTCCACGCGCCCATCAAATGTGAGAATACAACTATTGTGAAAATGAGTCAAAAGTGTTTAATTATTGCGATATGAAATAGTTTTATAGGGTAATAAGACGCTCACAAACTTTAGTTATCTTTTTAAAAATTTAGAACAACTTTAGATGTCATTTTATGTCTTTTCTCTATTGAGAATTAAGAAAGAAGTAGATTTTCAGTTTTGTTTGTCCGTACAAGGTCTTATTGAGGTTATAATTCTTTTCATTTTTTTTTGTGGTTGAGAATTTACAAAATGATGAAACAGTTGTGAGCATGGCCTTGTCAGTGTTGGTTTTTTTTATTTTTGGTTGAAAATGGATTTTCTTTGTATATTATTTATTTTTTAACATTTAATTTTTGACATGTTTTAAAAAGGATGTGGAATTTTACATATAGTTTATTTTATTACATGCGATGTTGGTTTTTTATTTTTGGTTGAAAGTGGATTTTCTTTGTATATTATTTATTTTTTAACATTTAATTTTTGACATGTTTTAAAAAGGATGTGGAATTTCACATATAGTTTATTGTATTACATGAGATGAAAAAGGAATTTAAAATATTGTATTTCATTTGATTTAAATGTTTAGTTGGTAAAGTCGTTAATAGAAGAATCTAATTGACAATTCGAGTTAAATATAAGGACCTTTCAGATCATTTCGTCAAAAATTTTACAAATCTTTTTAAATGTTTTAATTATAAAAAAAAAGGTTCTTATCTCTGACACACAAAAATATGCAATAAAACTCGATATTTTAATATAATTATTAATTTATACTTTAAGTATTTATTATAACATAATTTTTAAGTATTTCATAAAAAAATTCATAATTCATGTTTCTTAACATATTATTTTAAGTTTAAATTTTATAATTTTTTACGATATCATAAATCTTCATAAAATTATAACTCTTAAATATCTAGTAGCTCAAATAAAGTAATTCAAATCAATATATGTTCATTTTCAGAATCTCTTTTTAATAGTACTTCTTTTATCAGTTTTCGTTATCTTTATTGAATTATGTTTGAATTCAAAATTTCGATGGTTGACAAGCATAACAAACATTATATAAAAATCAAATTCTTAACATTGTTAGATTGATTTTTTGTTCGAAATTCTATAACCTTTTACATGATTAGACGTTTAGTAATAAATTATTCCTCGAGTTGTAAATGCTACAAAATCAGTTTACGTGGTTATTTAGTTGTAATGTAAAAAATAAAATCTTGAGTTCTTAGTGAAACTTTAAGAAAAATTTAGCAGAGGTAGGTCATGATTTTTACTCCTTCAAATAAAAAGTTTTCCATAATAAAATATTTTACACTTTATTTCTTATTAGGCAACTAAAAAACCTGATTCTTTAGTGCAATCAAGTGACAACTAACAACTTTTATTATTGG
This sequence comes from Solanum piurae, assembly GCA_029582685.1. NCBI lineage: Eukaryota > Viridiplantae > Streptophyta > Magnoliopsida > Solanales > Solanaceae > Solanum > Solanum piurae. Next base: position 10,961 of record JAJOOO010010024.1, read on the forward strand.
TGACACTATATTTTAGCATATTGCGATAACTTATTTCACTTTATTTTATATATATTTTCTTCATAAGTATCATGCATGTAACTATTGTTTCTTACTAGAATAAAAGAAATATTTGGAGATATTATTAGTCATATGTTTTGTGTTGTTTTTAATTTAAAAAATCATAATTTCCATTATATCTAATAGCTACAACTTATTAAATATTTTACTAAAACAAAAAAAAAATGGTCACTTTCAACAAAATTAAATGACCAAAGCTACTTAGGAGCCAAAAATAAATGTATCCTCAAACATAAAGAGACCATTTTTTTTTAATTTTCTATTGGTTGAAAGCACAAAGAGATTATTTTTCTTATGTTATAAAATAAGGAGGGGAAAAAAACATCAAAAAAGAGAGAAAATTCAATACATAAAAGTGAGACAACTTGTTTATGTTTTTAGTGCCCCAACCTTTATTTTGTTTCATCCAATAAATTTTGTACTAGTCATTCGTACTGTTTTATAATAAACAATACTAGAGCAGTAATTCTATTTATATAGGCCAGCCTGGAATATACATAAATTGAAATCTTTTTTCTTCATTGTAAAAAAATTAATAAATTCATTTTATATATATATTTTTAAAAAAAGAGTTACTCGGTGTTCCATAACTATATTAGGACATGACTAAATTCGAGTTTGTGTCAGGAAATCTCACATTGGGAATAAAACGTTCCTTAACAAAAACTTTCCACTCTGTATCTGATACCTACATTTGGGTTCCTCTAAATTCGAATTCATGCTGAAAAGTCCTACATTGATGTATTAGGACCCGACTTAATACAAAATCGTGTCGGAAAGTCCTATATTGAGGGTATAAGGGCTCTCTTACAAGACTTTCTTGGTGATCGGTATCCGTATTCAGGGGCGGACCTACAGTGGCGCAAGTGGGTTCATATGAATCCACTTCGTTGAAAAATAACACCGTATATATATGTATATTTAATCAGTTTTTAAAATTTTATATTTATATATTAACTTTTGACCCCACTAACACAAGTGACCCTTGGCTGTGTGGTGAAAAGGGTTCAATTTTTCCAGCCAACCTGAGTTCAAATCCCTATTGCCACATTTCAGTTTTATTTTTTATATCTTGAACCCACTTCGTGAAAATCCTTGGTCCGCCACTACCCGTATTGAGACCTAATTAAATATCTACATTCGGATTAGTGCTCGAAAGTTTCACACCGAAGATAAAACGTTTTCTAACAAAGATGATTATGTACCAATAAGACTCGAACTTGAGATCATTAATAAGGAGTACGTACCGCTTTATCACAATAATACATCAAGGGAAGTAGAGAATACTAAGTTAGCTAGGGAGTTGGGTTTGAACCTAATGCAGTTATTCCATTTGTTAGAAAACTTATTATTGTATCATAAATCTTTGTTCATACTGTCTGCTAGCATTTAATTTCTTGGGTGTATTTATACATCACAGTTAGCTTTCTACTAAATAACAACACAACTTAATCACAAAAAACATTATATTATATATTTTATAACTTTTTTTTTCTTTGTAAGCCAAAAGAAAATGGGAAGATCACCATGTTGTGAGAAAGTGGGATTGAAGAAAGGGCCATGGACTCCTGAAGAAGACCAAAAACTCATGGATTACATTGAAAAAAATGGATGTGGTAGCTGGCGTGCTTTGCCAACTAAAGCGGGTACGAAAGAATTTAACGTGTTATAGCAAGTAATGTGTTTTACTTTTCAGGTTTTAATCAATCCTATCTTTTTATCGACGATGATTACTAATAGTTATCTTTTAAGTGATACGTCAGTTTGGAACTTTTTTGCCTTATATATACATACATGAAATGGTTTGATCATGCTTGACGTCGAGTTTCGAACTACAAATGTGTTAATTCGTAAGTGTGAAACTATGGTGATTGAAGGTGTTAAAAGGGGGTGCCGTAGACCTAAAATCACATGAAAGAAGTTGTCTTGAAAAATCTATAAGTTCTTAAAATCAATGCAGAATTAGCTAAAGAACGAAATGAGAAAATAAAGAAAAAAGGATTTTATAGATGATGTCTAATATAATTGGAAATAGATTAATTAGTTTTGTTAAAGGACTTCTAATATTATTGTTATTATTATTACAACATATATTTAACTTATTCTTGATTATTTGATATGATTATAACATGAATTGAATTTAAGTCAAATGTAAAGATTTATATAGTGGACCTACACATTTGATCAATGTATATACACTAGTTGTTGTGGAATATAGAAGTTAATAAAACTCTAAAAGTTGGTGATATTATAACTTAACAATCCATTTAATTTGTTCATATCATTTTAAAAATTGGAGTTATTTTGATAGCCTAGAAAAATCTTTATATTATTAGTGTATTTTAAACATGTTATAGCAATATTTTTTTTTTTCAGATTGTCAAAAAAAATTCTAATGAAAAGTTAGTTAATTACCTAATAGTTATCTTTTCAGATGACATATGCATGTATAGTGTAAAAATATGTATATTATTTTTTTAGTGCACATAAGTTAAACTCTTAAAAAGTTGTTATTTAATTTTGCATTAATAGAGTTTTGATTTTATATATTGTAGGACTTAAGAGGTGTGGAAAAAGTTGCAGATTAAGGTGGATAAATTATTTAAGACCTGATATTAAGAGAGGAAAATTCAGTTTGCAAGAAGAACAAACAATCATTCAACTCCATGCCCTTCTTGGTAACAGGTAACACACGTCACAAATTTTGTTTAGGGTGTCTAAGATTTGATATATATGTATGAAAAATATTTTTTTATTCTATATAATTTCTACAATTTTTTATACACATAGTACTCACTCCGTCATATTTTATGTGGCATTTTTTGAATTTCGAAATTCAAACAAGTCTATCTTTGACCGTAAGTTTTCATAGATCCTTTTAACATTTTGAATTATTAATTATTGTGACTTATAGTACTTTTTACGTAGTTTACAAATATATAAATTTTATTTCAAAAAAATTGAAGATTTCATACGCAAATTTTTTATCAAAGTTAAATTGTTTGACTCTCGAAAAACGAAAAGTGCCACATAAATTAGGACATAAGGAGTATAATTTTTGACGAAAAGGATGTCCGATTGATCATCCTGAACTATATGTGGCTATGCCACTGATAACAACCCAACTATTCATGCACAACCATTGAAAGGTTGAATCTATATTGTTCATACTCTTTAATAATAATATCGTATATGTCTCAGATCATTTTAAAATGTACTATTTTTGAAGAATTTGACAGTATCTGATAATATTTTTAAAGAGAATAGGATTGAATAGTAGGAAACATAATATAGAGCAAAAAGTACTATCTAAATTCTTCCAATACGTCAGCAGAATATGTATGAATTTGTACTGTTCATTCAACAGAAGTGTAAATATATAAAAATGGTCTAACATTGTTTCTCCTACAAAATTTTGCTTTGGATACTTACTCTTTTTCTCAAAGTTTTTATATAAAGTGATGGAGTCAGAATTTATAATAAAAATACATTCAGTGTTATGTTTTTGGTCTATTATGTTAACATGTGGTAACAGATAACTTTCATGAAATAAATTCATTTACTATATAACAATTTATAATTATAGTGTTTAATTACATTGAGTTTAAGTTATATAAACTAATAGATATTTGATCATTTGCACACTCTAATTGGTTGTTACTATATTTTCTAAGTTATCAAATCATGTTTGACATTAAAAGATTTCTTTTACATATCAATATAACTTGTGTTATGCTATTATCGTATAAAATATTAATTCATTATTTTTACACTAATAGAAGTAGTAAACATATAGTAATATTGATTTGTGATTTTCAATCGTATAGGTGGTCAGCTATAGCGACTCATTTGGCCAACAGAACGGACAATGAAATTAAGAATTACTGGAACACGCACTTGAAGAAGAGATTAACCAAGATGGGAATTGATCCAAATACTCATAAACCAAAATCCAACATCTTTGGTTCCGCAAACCTAAGCCACATGGCTCAGTGGGAAAAGGCTCGTCTAGAAGCTGAAGCTCGGCTTGTTCGCGAATCCAAAAAACAACAACAACAACAAATTATTTCAAATAATAACAACAACATTAATAATTATAATAATATCCACTTTGGTCCTAATAATTTGACTACTACTACAAATGTTTCACTACCCCTTCAAACAAAACTACCCTCACCACCTTGTCTTGACGTGCTAAAAGCATGGCAAGGAGGGGCAAATTGGTCAATTATGCCAAAAATTACCAAAGACAATTTTTTTGATAATTCTCCAACATCCACCTCAAATTTATCGTTAATCATGGTACCAAATAATAATAGTATTACAGGAGCTGAATTAGTCGACAATTCATGTTTGATTGGTACTGGAAGTTTCATGGAGAATAATACATATACTAATGGTATTTCATATTATAATTATCCAAGTTTGAATACTATTCAAGGGTTTACAAACTTAGAAAATGTTCTTGGAAGTTGCGAAGAAGAAGACAACAACAACAACAGCAACAACGACAACAATTATTGGAATACTATACTAAAATCTTGTACTTCATTTGTTGATGGTTCATCAGTATTTTAATTAATTAAGTGGTCATATATATTGTAATAGCTAATTAATAAGTTTGATAAGTACATTAATTAGGACTTAAGGAAATTATACTTTAGACTAGGTTAACAAACCTAGTCTAAAGAAGAATTGCCTAGAGTTTAAAGGATTTAGGGCATTAAATATATTGTACTAGCTAGTGGTTTAGTCTAGGCTAGTGTCCTTTAATTTGACAGTTCATTTAACTTGTTAGTTGTCAGTACCTATCAATTTGAATTTCATGATTATGTTGGTGACCATTTTCCAAAGATTGTGGATCCATTTATATATATCTTGTATGTGGGGTAGGGTGGGGGAGGGAGTGGTTATATCTTGGGCTCAATGTATGTTGTTTGTGGAAGTAAAAGATTAAACTTGTCAAGTGGGTCAAATCGATCCATATTCATTTTGATAATAAATTTAGAACGATATGACCTAAGTGAAAATCATATCAAAATGGACCAATTGGGTCTAGGCTGGTTGGGTGGGGGAGAGGTTGTAAACCTGGGTCTTGGCCCAGTGGTGCACCCACCGCTTTGTAACAAAGAAAACTTGATAACCTTTTTGGGAGAGGGAAATTTAGCATATGAGAGCTCTTTAATGCAAATATTATATATTCCAATTGAATTATGAGAGGATTATAATTTTTTATTATAGGACAATGAACAATTTTCGCTTTAAAATATATATTGATAGCACAGATAAATCCTTGAAATCCAGGTAAATGGCATGATGCAGGAGAAATTTATCTGGAGCGGGTTGAAAATAAAAAATTTGCTATCGGGGGTTGGATCTCTTTATAGATTTGCCCTGCTACCCCGCACGGTTTGCCATCCCTACAAACATGTGGTTTGGTTTTCCTCGGTTGGTTTAAATGTAATACAAATGGATCTAGTAGAGGTAACTCAGGGCGGGGTGCAATGGGATTTTGCATCCGAAATAATTATGGGGATTTGAAGACAAGAAAAAATCAGGTGCTTTGGAGGAATTTTATGATACTTGTAGGGGGGTTTTCGTCATTTTTGGTGCAAACTATTCGATCGAGATAGATTAAGGATGAGAAGGAACTTGTTTCATAAGAGAAAAAGACAGAGATATCAACAATCAAGACTTAGAAGAAAAAATGGCAATCACATGGGTGTGTTTGGTACGGAGCAAAATATTTTTCATGAAAATATATTATTGGAAAATAAGTGGTCTTTTTACTTAATTTCTAGTGTTCGATAAGTAAGCAAAAAAATATCTCTAATTTTTTTTTTATAAGTAAACTAGCAAAACACTATGTGGACTGAATGGAGGTTCAGGGGTGGTGGGGAAGGATCAGAATGTCACTTATGAAACTTGTTTTTCCTAATTTTTATTAGAGAAGTCATTTTCCTCATTTTTCAAGAGTTAGTTTTCCAAAATATTTTGACTAACCAAACATAAAAAAATTGAAAAATATTCTTCGATTTTTTTTGTTCCTCCCTGTCATATACTATAACTGCAATTTTTTCTCCACATTCAAAAGTTGCATATTTGTTCTAATACTTGTCTTTGGCATTGCAAATTTAATATTTATAGCTCTATACCAAAATTGAACATAAAATGGGACAAAAAAAAAAAGAGAGAACCAAAATCGGAGCAATATGTCACGGACTTAGATTTCGACTAACGCTCCATGTGACACTTGAGAACTTACTCGAGTGGCGGGTCATGACAAATATGTGCACAAAAACTGCAGCAGTCACTAAATCTGGACCTAGACAGCAGCAAAAACTGGACCAAAACTGCAACAATATCTACGTGAAAATTGCAGCATCCAAATAAACAACATAAAAACTGGACAAAAACTGCAACAATATCTCCAAGAAAGTTGTTGCTAGGCGTGTACAAAAATCGAATCGAAAATCGAACCAAACCGCAAATCGAGAAAAAAAACTCGACTAGTGGTTGGTTTGACTTGGTTTGGTATTGAAAAAAAAAACCCGATTATATTTGGGTTGGTTTGGTTTTAACTAAAAAAAACAAACATGAGACCAAACCAACCCGACATTATATATATAATTTTAAAATTTTATTTTATACATAAAAATATTTACTTTGATATAATTTTATTTCTTATACTTTTTCATAGTTTTTATCTTCTAATATATTTTGAAACTTAGAATTCTGAATGGTTCAATAAAGATTATAGTCCACAGATGTTGATAGTTATAATAAAGCTTAAATCAAAATCAAATTAATAATAATGCAAAAAGAAAATCAATTCAACACGAAGAATGACAATATTATTGAATATTTGCTCTTTGGTTTTACATTGATTTAGACAATTCAAATACATAATCTAATTTTTATTTCCTTTAATATTTAGTCATGTAACTAATACTTATTAAACTTATTTTAGCATGATTTAGTACTTTTAAATTATGATCATTTTCATTATGACTTGTTAATTTGCAATATTT
>JAJOOO010010025.1:0-12223 GCA_029582685.1 Solanum piurae
ATAAACCTATTCCTATTCTAACACTCCCCCTCAAGCTAGTGCATACAATTCATATACCTAGCTTGTTACATATGTAATTAATACGAGGACCAATGAGGGGCTTGGTGAGATATCTGCAAGTTGATCAGTCGACTTCACAAAATTGACATTCAATCTCAATGTGCTTGTCTTCTCATTAAATACTGAATTTGATGCATAATGCCGATAAAACACAGAGCGATGAAATTACAGTGTTGAACTTCCCAAACCAAACTTGCAAAGACTGATTCAGACCATAGAGTGACTCACATAATCTACCTACAAGGCTACTAAACTCCCCCGAGTAACAAAGTGCTCAAAATCTAGTATGAAGTATATGGATCATGTTGGAATCAATAGATGAGTCGATATTAAACAAGAAAATCACCGAAAAATTGGCCGGAGTATTAGATTTGATGGCTGAAAGTGGTCACAATCTAAGAAATAAAATTATATAGGTAAGGTCGAAATGATGGCACGACCCAACTAGAAAATAGAAATTATATAGGAAAAGTCAGATTGACGGCACGACCCAATTTAAAAAGAGAAATAATATGTGTAGAGTCAAAATGATGGCACAACCCTACGCAAATCATATTTGAGGAGTCACCAAAAAGACGAATGGAACTATGCAAATCAAATCTGCGGAGTCATCGAAAAGACACGGTGCTATACAACTCAGTTATGAAAAAGTAGTTCGGAAAAATCCACGGTACTACACAAATTAAATATGAAAAGTAGTCCGGAGAGATGCACAGTGCTACGCAAATCAGATATGCAAAAAAAGGTAGTCACCGAAAGAATGACACGGTGCTACACAAATTATATATGAAAAAGTAGTCACTGGAATGATGGTACAGTGCTACACAAATCTAATATGAAAAAATAGTCACCGGAATGGTGGCACGGTGCTACACAAATTAGATATAAGAAAGTAGTCACCGGAATGATGGCATAGTGCTACACAAATTAGATATAAGAAAATAGTCACCGGAATGATGGCACGGTGCTACACAATTTAGATATGGGAAAATAGTCACCAGAAAGATACACGGTGACCCAACTTTTGCTAACATAATCATTGGCCGAACGGGCGGCATATATGGATAATAGCCGCCCGCAGGCAGTGGAAGCTCTTTGATTGTTTACCAAGATCGTAGAGGCTCTGATACCATGTGAGAAATATAGGAGAAAAATGTTATTGAATTGTTGTTATTTACATTATTACATTGAGACCCTATTTATAGACACTAGAATACAATCCTTTATCAAGTAGGATACTCTTTAGTATTCCCTCATCTATTTCTATTCCTATTCCTATTCTAATAGGATTGTATAAACCTATTCCTATTTTAATAGGATTGTATAAACCTATTCCTATTTTAATAAGATTATATAAACCTATTTCTATTCTAACAGGTCCCAAAAAAATTGTCGGATACAAAGAAAGCACCAAAGATTGTTAAATCAAATAGCAGAAGCAGAATTAGGGAATCAAAATCAACACAATGAAAATACCTACAAACTGTAAAGCATGCCCACCTGAGCGATTTTTTCGTGTGGACCATTGTTTTCTGATGGATTTTGTTTTTCTCATCTTTTGTTTCTCTGTTAATTTCATGCTATGTATTTTTATTTTCGATTGAGAGCATAGGCAATCTGGACAGAACTATGTAATCGATGAAAGCACAGAGTTCGGAAGAAGAGAAGAAGAGGAGAGAACAGACAGAGGTACTTGATGGTTAGCAATGGAGGAGAGAGCAGAGGGCGTTAGGATTGATGCAAAAAAGGAAAAATATCAGCTCTAAATTGTAGAATGACAAAAATACCCTTCAACTTCAACGTTTTTTCACGGAAGCACACGCGTTGACGGAGAGGCGTGTGCTATTCCCTCTTCTTATATAGTAACTACTCCCTCTGTCCCATTTTATGTGAGGTAGTTTGACTCGGCATAGAGTTTAAGAAAAAAAGAAACTTTTAAAATTTGTGATCTAAAATGAATGATAGAAATTTGTATGGCTGTAAATCATTTCATTAAGAATAAAATAGATATTTTATAGTTAAATTATTACTTAATATAGAAATGTGTCATTCTTTTTGGGACTAACTAAAAAGGAAAGTAAGTCACATAAATTGAGATAGAGGGAGTAGATAGAATGCCCGGGCAACTATTGTAAATTTTTAAAAGTAGATACAATATGTTATGTGTAATAGTGAAATAGAGAGTGTGCAGCATGGTGTGCAAAGTGTCATGTCTGTGCTAATAAAAAGACTCTTTCCATGGTTTCTTTTGGACATATCTTTGTTATAGTTGACTCCAAGTGAGGTAAATATTTGAAAGTGTTGAGATGTACCACCAGCACAACAAAATTCCGCTGAGTCATACTTCTCTTATTTTTGGCATTACCTGCATACGCCATTTAATCTTAACAGATGGGAAACAGAAAGTAAGAAGGAATGATGCAAGTGCAGATTTATGTTTATACTAACCATCAGTTGAAACCTCTGTAAAGTTAAGAGTGTGTGGCTCATTTGAGTTGCCTGATGTTTGACCCGACAAAATACATCTGTCAGTTAAATTTGTCCGTAAAGTAAATCCAAAATTGTAAATGATCAATATGGATTAACAAGCTAACATTTTTCAAAAACTTTGAAAGAACAGACAATTTTTATTTCCTTTTGAAACTTTTCCTAATCTTGCACATGGCAACACAACAGGCAAAAGAATAAGCAATACTTTCTACCTCAGAGAATTTGTTTGATTGTTTCTACTTCAAACTCGGATCAAAGTTACGGGAGAAGATTAACTGTCCACTCCTTTTGGCCAAATTGCAATTAAACTTAAGCTTATCCGAACGACGAAACCTCAACCATCTTATATAAAATGTCAAAATTAAAGGGCGGCACATGTACCTAACTTAGCACTTGTAAACCTCAATATGTATAGGAATCAATCATGAGCTAGGTTATTCTAAAGTAAAGGCATATAAAAGTTATTGGCTGATAAAGGAAACTAAACAACTAATGTAAAGACAAATTACCTAGTTATGAGGAATGTTTGCATACATGAATGAAGATGTAGAATCTTCATAACATGATACAAAATAAAAATTAAAAGGTATTGCAGCAGCCCAAAATGAAGGAGAAATGTAATTACCTTAGAATTTAATACATCCGAAAATTAAAACAAAACAATGGCAACCGATTGGGAAAGGAGTTTAATGAAGTAATGGAAGATAGAAACGAAGTTTAGGATTAGGTGATTGCCGAAGCTGAACACCGGGTCTGTAAAAGTAGTGAAAGATTTCCTTGCTAAATATAACCCAAGTTTCACAATTTCTTATCTTTTCCAATCCATCTGAGTCGGATAATGATCAGTTAAGCAGTTTCGGAAGGTAAACAGAAAGAGATTACTCGCAAAATTCATTCAGATTGTGATTATACTTCTGCCCCAAATATAATGGATCAAAATGTAAAAATAATATGAATTGTACTTTGGTTGAGGGTGTTATTAATAGTTTAACACTCATCCAATCGTTATAGGTTAAGAACGTTCCGACTTCATGTACTTAAAGAATTTAGACAAAATATTAGTATGTATGATATTGAAAGAGATCAATAGTGAGTCAATACCTTAAGGAGTTTTCAGTACTTAGACGGCAAGCTGGAGTAACAATTGTCATCTACTTCGCAAGCAGGTTTTTTATATTGATAATTCATTCCAACTTGAAAAGTGAAACTACCTTTGGCCTTGCACCAAAGATATCAGCATGGTTTCCCAAGTCTGCTACGGAGCTTGAAGAAAGTAAAGGAGCTTTAGCATTTTGCTAATTTTTCTCATCTCTAAGCACCATGGTAGTAAAAATTGTAAAACTTTGTCTTGACACCTAATTTTCTGTGATATCTAAACATATCTGAACACCTGCGAACAGACATGATTAGAAAGATAGTTAACGATTACTATTTATACATCACATCCACCGGACTATGCTAATACGAGATGTTTTGTGTACTGGGTTGCTCCTTTACTATTTATACAAGGATCTCATAAACTTTCTGTTCCAAAATGAGGTGAATCGAATTGAATGTGACCTTATAGATTCCTCAGTTAAGTCAAAAATTTAGAAGAAAGAAGTATGCCATAAAGACATTTCAAGACGACAAAGTAAGTAAATTAGGCTTCCGGTTTTGTAATCAGGCGTCTATATTTTTGACTAAGCAAATGATAAGAAACAGGTCAACATAAATAAGATTATAAATTGAAATTTCACAAAGTATGCATACTATGTAAACAATAACGAATTAACATGTAAAATTCATATTTCAGTAGGTAAAAAACCTATGGACTGATTCAAAATGTGAAGTTTATGACCTCATTTTGAATTTGTATCCAACGCTGAGAAGACATTTTAATGTCCACTGTAACAACCCAAGATTTGTATTTCTAGGGAAGTGCAAGTTTTGCTATTGTCATTCCAAGCTAAAACAAATTCTACACTATACTGAAACAACAATAATAACAGCTACCAAAATGTGATTTTTTACATAGTAAACTTAACTTTGCCGACAACATGCCGAAGCACACAACGGGCATAACCAAATTCGAGCAAGATTCAACATCAAACAAGCGAAGATAATCCAAATAAAAATACGAAAAATAAAACGAGGACAACAAAGAAACACACATTTGGTTTCTTTGAGTAACGAAGCAGAAGCATAGTCAGCACTTTTATCAAACACATCATCTACAATTTGAAACCATCATAATTTAATGGAACCAGAAACCCGATTATTCACAAAGAGAGGAGAACAAACTAAACCATTACCCAAAAACAAAGCAATCACTTAAGAGAACACGCAGATGAAAAATTCAAAACATAAAAGAAATACATACCCGCAAGAAGACGAAGCACAAGGGAGTAAAATTCATGAAAACAATGAAAATCGTTCATGGCTCCTTATTTGTAAGCAGAAATAAGGAGCACCGCTTGAACCAAAGAAAAAGCAAGGAAACACCGAAGCCACATGCAACAAAAATACAAAAAATCCAGCAAATCAAGAACAATCAGTAAATTGCAACTGAGTAGAGGCATAAAGAAGTGAAATTTGACCATTCTATTTTTTAGAATATCAATGCCCAAAAATGGTGGGTTAGACTTTTTGAAGTAGTCGGGTTCTCCCGAGAAGGAAAAATTGCCAACGAACTATATACGTAACTCCAAAAACGCAGGACAATCAGAAATCGCGGCTGAGTAAAGGTATAAAGAAGCCAAATTTTAACAGGTCTCCTCAAGTTCGAAACCCCTTGCCAGCGAAAGCAAGGAATTTGCCTTCTGGATCGAGCTCATCGCACCAGACTTGCCTAGTGCGGTTTACCTCTCCTATGTGTGTGGTTTGCGAGCTATTGCATAGGAGGACCCCTGTGCGCACCCAAAGTAGCGACTGCGGGTTTTACTTGTCATCTAAAAAAAAAACATCCATTTTTTTAAAAGTTAACATGCAAAAATGTTGGATTAGGTTTTTTCCAGAACTTGGGTTCTTCTATTCAGAAGATACTCATCTGAATCGAAGACGCGGCAGCGAGCCGAAGCAAAGCGGCAAACTTCAGCGAGCAGAACAGGAAGCAACCGAGGTGGAGGAAGATGGAAGCTTGAAGGGACGCGTGTTAAGCTAGAAAGTGAAGGAAGATGAAGCTGTGGTTTTTGTGTAAAATTGCAAGTGTTATTAATGACAACACTATACCCTTATGAGCAAGTACACATATAGACGGAGTGGTGCTTGGTAAGCTCCAACTCCCTCTTATATAATAAGAGAAAAAAAAATAATAATTAAAAGATTACTTATATTAAGGAAAAAAGAAAAGAAAAAATGAAAAGGAGTCTACCGAAATGCCCCAAGTGTATTCATTTTTTTTAAAAACCACATATTTATCTTTTAAATGTGGTATTCCATTTCAAATAATGATTCTCATCAAAATAAAATTTCATCCCAATTCAAATTCAGTTATTTATACGTATATCAAATTATGCAGTTTAGTTTATAAAACGATTTTCTTAAATTCTGTGAAATTATAATTTATCAACAAAAATAAGTTTATCTATCTTTGTAAATAATATTTATGTAAAAGAACTTTCAATTCAAATACCTCATGTATTTCTTACTTGCTTCTGGTGTATCTTTTTTTATTTTTAATATACTATAATTGCTTTCATACTACCTGCAAAACAAACGAGCACACACAAAAATATAAATTATGATGTGTTCTTAAGTGAATAAATCAAGACTTTCCTATTAATATGATATGAAGTAAAAGATAAATTTAGCCACCATACATTTCAGTCGAAAATAGCAACATATTGATCATTATATGAAAGAATTTGATCTATTATAAACAGAATTTAAAAACTCAAAGTTCAATTTAAAATAAAACGGAAAAATATAAAGAAGAATTCAAATATTAAACAATACAGTGTATACCATCCAACATTCAAATTTATCTCTTATTTACTTTTAAATTTAACATGAGAATATATCTTGTATCACATGAGATATATTTTTAAAATCAACCACATTTAATTTTTCAAATAATAAATTTTTTATTACAACGTATATTAACTTTGTTCTAAAATTGTTAAGTTACTTTTCAATAGCTTATTACTTGTCTTAGTCACATTGCAACTATATATATTGAGAGATTATGTTATATATATTAATACATGAGAAAAATATGGGATTACTATGCAAATAATTTTAATGTATGTATTAGCATGATTAAAGATATAATTATCCGTCAAAGGATTTTGACAAAATACATACGGTTAGTGTGAGTGTCATTTTAATATTCTAAAATGTTGCCATTTTTCACTAACAATATAAAACTAGAGGCAGATCCAGAATTTGGAGGTTTTGGATACCACATTATCCAAAAAGAGAATAAACACGTTGATTGCTTTAATTATAAGTTACTATTCATTTTTTTTTATAGACAAATCAATCGAATATACACATTTAGTAATATTTTCTTTTGGATATTCTCAAATTCAAGATAACTAGTTAGCAGTACATCTTTTTTTAAAAGAAATACGAGGCCTTATTCTCTAAAACTTTGAGAAAGAAAAAAATATATAAAGAAAGAGAAAAAAAATAAAGTTTTGGTGCATATAAGTTTCAAATCCGCATCACTTGGATGGACTGTTCCAGTTTGTTACTCTTGGTGACTGGTGAGCGGTGGCGGACCCAGGATTTTCACGAAGTGGGTTCAATATATAAAAAATAAATAAGCAAAAATGCAAACAAAACAAATTTTGATTAATTAAAATATATCATTACAATTCTATTCTACGAGTTTTCATTACTTGAAACCTATTCATAATACTCTCATCAGAAATTGTATTAAATATTATTTTCTCTACATAAGGCACCATACAACTACTCAGAAAATCATCCATTCGATATCGCAATTCACTCTTGATCAACTTCATTGCCGAGAAAGCTCTTTCAACTGTAGCAGTAGCAGCCGCCAGGAGCAACGCAAATTTTATAAGACGAAACACAAGAGGATAATTTAAATGCTTCTTTACCTTAACTAGCATTTTAGAAAGATCGCCAAGCCCTTTTAAGTTGGAGAACCTTTTATCAACATCACGGACATCAACTATATAAGTCTCTAGCTGATTCCTAAGAGTAACCATTACATTTTCACCAAAATCATCATGATATAATTCACCCATTCTCAATATGTTCTTGATGTCAAAACTAGAAAATGAGTCAACTGGATTCAAGCAAGCACCTCCAATAAGCAAATCTGTTCTAACCTCATTAAAACGATCATTGAGTTCTTGAAGCTGCTAATCAATAATCTTAAAAAATACTTCCACACGATAGTGATGTGAAATAGTATACTCAGCAACTTTAAGTCGAGATCTTCCAAAATTAACATAGAACTCATCAAAATTAGGTATCAAAATATCATACTTGACACAAAATGCAGACACATTCTCGACAAGTGAATCCCATCCTTCATTCCTTAAATCTTGCAATCGTTTCTTCACCACTTTAACAAGTAGAATGGCATTTTCAATATCTTGTTCTTTCTTTTGTAAAGACTCATTAAGCTCATTTGTGATCGCTAAGATATCTCTCATTAAATGCAATATGAAAGCAATCTCAAATGTTTGACAAACTTTAAGATATCCAATTGCCTTAGCTTTTTCTTCAACAGATTCAGAACAATAATAGTATCAAGAACATCAGTAATAGAGCCAAACATACTAATGAAGTTCTTAAAAGATTTGTAATGTGAACCTCACCGAGTATTGGCAGCTCTAGCAAGACCAAGTTCTTGATTCAATCCCTTACCACTTTCAACCTCACCCATATCAAGTGCCACTTGAACCTTTTTTGCTTGAGATTCTCGAAGTTCATCCATACGTTTAAAAGAACCTCCCACTACATTTAAGACATTAGAAACTAGCAATACAAGTTCTCCAACTTGAAGACATTTTTTAGATACCCCAACAAGAGTTAACTGAAGTTGGTGAGCAAAACAATGAATTGCATGAGCTGATTTACTTTCTTGTTGAATCAAAACTTTAAGGCCACTTAAACGCCCTTGCATGTTGCTAGCTCTATCATAGCATTGCCCCGTATAAAATATAAACTCAAAGAATGTTGCGCAAGATAGTTAACAATAGCTTCTTTCAAACATAAAGCACTAGTATCATGAACATGAATAATTTCTATGAACCGTTCCACCACAGACCCCTTTCTATCAACATAACGCAAAACAATTGCCATTTGCTGCTTACGTGATAATAGTCACCGTTTAGATTCTCCATAATAGCTTTAATTGTTTCAAGCTTACATGCAGTGACTATATCTTTTTGAATTTTATGAGAAGTCTTCTGGTCATATTTTGGAGCCTTTTTCAACACAAGTTCACCAATTTTATCACACCGCTTCGCATACCATGAAAGAATTTCAAGAAAGTTACCTTTGTTTAGCGATGATTTCTCTTCACGATGTCCACGAAATGTCAATCCTTGATTCAAGAGAAGTCTCGCCACTTCAATTGAAGCCTTTAAGCGAATTTTGTGCTCAAGCTTGGTTTGATTTGATGGCTTAACAAATGCGGCTTGAATTGATTGTTCTTGTCACATTAGATCTTTACACTTCTTCTTTGCCTAATTGTGAACACTGTTTGACTTACCAATATGCATATCTAATCTTTTCTTTTTGTGCCAACTCCTGAACCCTATACTTGAAAATGTTTCACATCCACCTTGATAAATGCTTTCATCTTGAAATAAATAACAACACAAACAATAAGCTGCATCTTCAGTCACACTATACTCCAACCAATCATGATATTTTTTAAACCATTTGCGATTAAAATGGCGTTTTAATCCAAAAATATCACTTTGAGGAAACTCGCGAATTCGAGGTTGATGAGGACCTCTTTGGATATATGCTCGTCTAATCTCATCACGTTCATCCGGATGATAGTCTCGAATGAGTTTCTTTTCTTTGGATCTGCCGGTAAAGAATCCAAATCTACCCCTTATTTTAATCTTTTAGCGGAATGATGAGTTTCTTCTAATTGGTTCAAGTTTTCTTCCACCCGAGGAGCATTTTGAGCGGATGAACTTGATTGTGGCAACTTGGAGGATATAGGAGAGAAAAATCTCTTCATTTGATATTCAACTTGTATTACCAAATTAAAATTCTAACTAGAAAGTAATTAAACAAAGCGTTGTTAAATAAATGAAATTTCAATTAAATGATCTTGCAATTTGCATTGCTTAACTTTAATAAATTGCCATAGCATCTTATTAACTTGACATTACTATGTCGAAAGCATTCTCCTCAAGTTAGATCAATAAAACAAAAGACTACAATTTAGACAATGCACTTTTATGAGGCTAACAACATACATATCTGACTATACTAAACAATGTTAATACATTTGAATTTTTTTTACATTGACTTATGAATGAGACGGTAAATAACAAGATGGATGAAAAACTAAGCTTCAATATAAACTAAGAAGATAAAAGAATATTATGAATGATTTCTCTTCATTCAACATTTAACAAATAAAAACAAAATATTAAACAAAATAATTATAACCTTAATTTCAGAATCGAATACATAGAAATATACCTAATATTATTTGTAATTTTTTGTTGATTTTAGAATGATAAGGGATTTTTTAGTTGAAGAAATAAAAAATAACCACAATAATCATATATGTATATATAAGGACTAGAATCAAAAGCAGAAAACATACTTGTGCGAAATTTGAGAGACGGGGAGAGTTTTTTTCCTTCGACAAAAAAATATGCTCAAAATTTTGGGGGGGAAAGTAAGAGAGGTTCAAGAAGATTTCAACAAAGAAGAAGATAAAAGGGTTTTTAGAATTGAGAATAATAGGGATTAGTGCCTTTTTAGTTGAAACTAAAAACAAAAAGGACAAAAGTTGTTGACTATTGGACTTTTAAATGTAAAAGTAAAAAAGTTCTACTTTTTATAGTTCCTAAGTAACTAAAAGGACAAAAGTTACACCAACATAGAGGACAAAACTGTGGGTGAACGTTTTATATATCAAAAAAACGAATTAAAACTAAAATGTGGCTATAGGGATTTGATCCCGGGTTGGCTGGGAAAATTGAACCCCCTCAACCACTCGGCTAAGCTTCAGACTTGTGTTAATGGGTTCAAAATTTAGTATATACATATAAAATTTAAAAACTAATTAAATATGCATATATATATATATAGTGTTATTTTTCAATGAAGTGGGTTCATATGAACCCACTTGAACCACTGTAGGTCCGCCCCTGTTGGTGAGAATGGTAATACATATTATATTTTTTTTATAAATATACACAGGTATACATAAAGTTTCAACCGAGGATATTGGGTGTCGTGGCACCCCTCTCTAACACGTAGATCCGCCCTTGTTCACAACCCATTAAACTTGCCTCAAAATTTTATTTTGACACTTCAGCTCAATCTTATTCCATTTTAATCCTCCGACTCCATTTTTCTTCTACCATTTAAATACAATTTTTTTTTTATTCAGTATAAATGTTCAACTCGTATTAGACAATCTTTAAAAATGTAAAAAAAACATCCAATCAAATAACATCACGTGGTTTATTTTCTCCAAAGTCATTTAAAGTTACTTGACATTTACATTAATTGTATCAATTAATCATTTTTAAGCCATATAAGAATATATTCACAATGCTTGTTCTCACCATGCAACTCAATGAAATACTAAACAAATACTTGTTCGATGAATTTTGTACTTGAAAAAAATCATGGCAGCGAAAATATGGAACAAAATAAAACAAAGAACGAGATGCAGGTTAATGAAAAAGAAGTACAACTATTAGAACATGTAAAAAGAAAAAGGTCAAAACATCAATACATCCCAAGAAATATTGGTACTATATATAAAATCAATTGAGTTGGCAAATACGTTTCCAAAAGAAACAGCTGATCGTGACGATCAAAATAAGCTTGCTGCACTAAAAGCAGCTACTCAACCTGTTGTCCATTCAATCATAAAGACTTCCAAGAAAGAAAATCATATATTTTGTCCATCTTGTCTTTTTGAGAAAGGTAAGTCCACACACTATCTCTTTTATTTTTTTACAATTTAATTGTACATTCATATTCAATTTTACATATAGTTTGTACAATTGTACAATATATATATTTAGAGTAAAACTAGTTGTCCATTCAATCATAAAGACTTCCAAGAAAGAAAATCATATATTTTGTCCATCTTGTCTTTTTGAGAAAGGTAAGTCCACACACTATCTCTTTTATTTTTTTACAATTTAATTGTACATTCATATTCAATTTTACATATAGTTTGTACAATTGTACAATATATATATTTAGAGTAAAACTAGTTGTCCATTCAATCATAAAGACTTCCAAGAAAGAAAATCATATATTTTGTCCATCTTGTCTTTTTGAGAAAGGTAAGTCCACACACTATCTCTTTTATTTTTTTACAATTTAATTGTACATTCATATTCAATTTTACATATAGTTTGTACAATTGTACAATATATATATTTAGAGTAAAACTAGTTGTCCATTCAATCATAAAGACTTCCAAGAAAGAAAATCATATATTTTGTCCATCTTGTCTTTTTGAGAAAGGTAAGTCCACACACTATCTCTTTTA
>JAJOOO010010026.1:0-18261 GCA_029582685.1 Solanum piurae
CATGAATTCATGACTTTTCATTTTTCTTCTGCTTTACGATAGCAGGGGTCTTCACATTGTCTTCTTTTAATTTTTATTATATCATTATATTATAAGTCCATGTGTTCAAATTCATTTTTTTTTGTCTGGAGCATTATCAAATTTATTTCTCCATAAGAGGAGTTTAAGTTTTGGGAGATGATGGCTGAAAAATGAGGAAGAAGATGAAAAAAAAAAAAAAAACGATTAAATAAGCCTTTCACGCGTTGATAATGAGTGTATTACACTCTCTATGACATGTCAGCAAAAAGTGTCAAAATGACATAGCGGGATATGACTTAAGGTGTTTAAAATGAACAAAGTTGAGTTGAGGTGTCTAAGTGAAAATTGATGCCAACTTAAAGGGGCCACCGATGGGTTCCCCCAAAAAATTAATTACGACCTTACATTAACCTAATGACAGTGTACAATCATGAGAAGTCATAATTAAAGAACTGTATTATTTTCTCAAAATCCCCCCCCCTTTTATAATTATTTTATCCGGTGTTTGATATCGTAAAAATAGGTATTGTACATTTGCCACCACTTTCAATCTTCTCTTTGAAAAATAACTATTGTAGGGTGTTTTACTTGTGATTTTGGAATTCAATCAATATCCATTTTGGAGCCATGATTAATATGAGTCCGCTCCACATTTAATCCATTATAGGAGGAAGCACTCCCTATTGAATTTCTTTTCATTCTCAGTGAACTCGAATTTAAGACTTCTGATTCAAAATCAAATATTTTTACTGATAAAAGTCTTATATATGCGTCAGAATTCAGGAGTGGATATAGTGTATTGTGTAAAGGTTAAATTTTTAGGAACTTGGTGACTTTTGAGCAAATCTTATATTCAAATTGAGAAATATATTAAATATATAAAACAATATCGGTTGAAAACTCAGTAACAAAACAATCTCTTGATCGAGTGACAATAATGTTGGAATCCTCTTGAGCTTAATTAGATAGCCTTCTAAATGCATGTAGTTCAATTTCCTTTAAGGCATATATATACAAAGAAGTTTTTATAAAAAAAATATAAAATTATTGAGAATTTATTAACTTTAAATTCTGGATCCGCTTCTCTATCACGTGGTAAATAATATTGAATTGGAAAGTTCCAAATATTACTTTTGAAGTAGTCTGAATGTGATGATGAACTAGTTACACTAACTAATAACTACTACTACAACTGTCGAGCATAATTGGCATCAACACCTAACCTTTTTAGCAAGAGATAAATAGCTACTACTCAAATTTCACATTATTTTGATGATGCACATGATGTCCAAGTAACTAATAAAGATGCCTAACGTGGTATCGATCGGCTCAAATTTCGTACCTACCCCAAATGAAAGTTAGGATAAAATATACTTTCATTTAACGTGGTCTTATAAGTGACGAATAATTTTCACATGTATATATATTAGGTGTACAAATAAAATTTTATATTGATAGTTAAAAAAAAAGGTAGATAGTGCAAATAAGTAATAAGATATATATATATATATATATATATATAGTGATACTTATAAAAAGTTAGACCTTTTGAAAGAAAAAAAATAGTGTGGCCTGTTAGCCCAAAAACAAACAATATAACATGACTAGATGAGTATAGAGATAGTATAATAATGACGTGGAACTCGATTTAATGTTTTTGTCTATTGACGAAGAATAATTTACTATCTTTATCCGCAACATTGGAGATGGAGTCGAGAAAAATGGTTAGGTCATGGGGTCAAATAATGGATCCCAAAGTGTGACACTAATACTTTTATTTTAATTAAATCCTTTTCCACCTTTGTTTCGATATATGCATTTAATTAATGTTTTAGGTTTCTTATATAGAGTCATAGAGTCATATTGTAGGTACAATGACATAATTTAAATGCAATAATTACATTCTATTAATGAGCATATACTGAAATTAGGGGAATAAATTATTCAAAACCTTCAATTATTCATTGCTAGGACGTGACATTTATTGCAGTAAATTCTGTTGTGTGTATATATATATATATATATGCATGCGACTTTCTCATAGCTTAGGTGAGTTAGGCAATTATTTTAAGTTAAATAAAAATAACCTTCTAACTAATTAACATGTGCATTTTAAGCTTCCATAGAATTTAATGGCTTTGATTAAATTTTGTATTTGTGTTAACAAAATCATTCAATATGTTTAAAAAAATTATAATTCAAAAATCAAAACCCAATAAAAAATCCTTTTTTTTTTAGAATTCAGAATTTGTTAACTTAAAATTTTGACTCCGCCTCTACTATTTTAGTCCTTTATGTAATAAATCCATGAATATTTAAAATAAACTGTTTATACATATCTTAGTCAAAGCTAGTTGTTCGATATATTAGGTAAATTTTTAAATATAAATACAGAATCAAGATTAAAATTATTAAATTTTATCAAACACGTAACATAACAAAATTATAATTCTACCCGTGCCTCTATGATATGGGTTATGAATGCTATTTACTTACTTATTTTTAAAAATTAATAATTCATATATGATTTTCATATTATATTTAAAATAGTTGAGTACTCATAATTTAATTTTTTTGAGTTCATTATATGTATGATTTTTAGTTTAAGTCAAATTATAAGCGCGCATTTTCATCATTAGCTGATATACATTTTCAAATAATGAACCGACAACGCATGGATTAAATCTTGACCTATATATAATAAGTATTATATTGTCTTTTAACTTTTTGTAACCAAAAAAATGATTATTGTCTTTTCTATAAATTGGCGGTTGAAAAAAAAGAGGAAAAAAAATTGAAGACATTATTTGTCTTGGAGCAAACTGCAAAATTAATCACAAAAGGTTTTTTTTTTTAAACAAAAAGGAAGTAAAAAAAGCAAAAGCAAATTAATTATATACAAACAAAAGTACTAAAATTAACTTAAGTATTAGGAACTGGATTACGTGTTGATCATAAATTAATTCCTTCGTCAAAAAGAAAGGTTCTTTAGCAGTATTCCTAAGACTCATGTCGATAAACTTTTCGAAAGGAAAAAGGAAAGGGATTTTTATGCTAATAATCGATCAGATTTACCGTTCATATTTTCTAATTGATATACAGATTTTATATATATATATATATATATATATATATATATATATATATTCTACACATATTATAATTTGTTGGTTATTTTTAATTTGACTAATTAAATAAACGGCTGTGTAAATTAATTCTGGAAAAAAATCATGTAAAAAGTTTGATTAAAAAAGGTAGGTAGTTTCTCAACCTTAAGTATGCTTAAATTTACTTATGGAAGACAAGGAGATAATTAATACACCATCAAGGTCATCATATGATGTTTTAGTTAGAATTTAAGTTATATTTATTGATGATAAACAAGTTTAATTAAATTATTTATGATAAGTTAATATTTTATTCTTCAAATTATCATATTAAACTTGCTAGGAAGATTCAGTTATTATCGTCCAACTCCGCTATACAACCATAAGATTGTAAAAGGAAAAAATGGTATACCATGAAATCTTAACCGCACTTGTATTTATTTATTAAAGAGTTTAAATTATACTAATTGATGCTATAAAATATATTCATATAAATCAAGTCTTTGATCAGGTAATTACAAGCAATTTTTTTTAATAAACATTAATTAATAATTTTGTAAAAAAATATAATTAACCTATAAACACACGTTAAAATTGATTGAAAATAAAATTTTATACCTAGGTATGTAGTATGTGACTTTAAATTCTTATTTATTTTAGGATGAATTTGTAATATCGTCCAAATTGGAGAATGACAAAGAACAACAAAGAGAGTTTTAACAACATATTTAATAAATAAAAAACAACTTAATTAAAATGTTAATCTTAAGTAATATCCATTGATTAAAACATGTAGATAATTAAGGTGTGTGACGGCAATTTTTTTAAATATATATTTTTGAGTGCTATTACTTTATGGAGGGTCCTTGATAATGAAGTCTAGTCATTTCTAACGTGGAGTGCTATTATATTCTATAATGTGTGCCACCATCCTTTAAATTACCACCTTTTTAGGTCAAAATAAAAAATATCCTCTTCTATTTTTCTTTTAACTTCATTTATCTTTGCATTAATTCAGATTCCAATGAAATATATTCTCTAAAGAGGGTAATGTGCTATCTATACTACAAGAGTTTGCATACGAGTTTTTAATACAAAATTCATCAAAAATATTATTAAAAAGCTAATTTTTGACGGATTCTATCATTAAATTTTCTTTCTTTTTGTTCTTTCAAACTAGTAATGAACCAGTCAAAATAAGTGACGATATTTGCAATACATGATTATCACAAGGATATATATAAAATTCACAACAATGATTAATTTATTCATGTTTAGTTTTTTTAGGGGAAAAAATTATATCCATTTTATTAGTATGAGTTCATTGTAAAATAGGTGAATACACTTTTTTTTAATATGACAAATTATCTATTTTTTACTAGGGAAAATTGTATAAAATAACAAACTATTAATTCAAATTAAATGTTATAGCCATAGTTTATTTTAATTGTAATTCGCAGCAAACATCTCATTTTTTTGCCATCTGGTTCGGTATACAATTAGCCATTTTCGATATACAATTACCCATTCGGTATACAAATGTATAGAATGTATAAAATGCGTGTGTGTTTGTATAAAGCGGGAGAAAAGTGTATATACAAATAAAATACATATATTTTCGTCTTATACACTTATAATTATACAAATATAAATCTTATTATACAAATTACAATGTATAAATGAATTTATACAAAACTGAACAATTTGTATAAAATTGTATGTATCTAGTGAATTATACAAATCAAAAGCTCCATAGCAAACATAAATGTGCTATGGAGCGCAATTAAGCAAACTATAGCTATAACATACAAATATGATATTTATGTTTGCTATATGTGAAAGTGACTCTTTTTACTATTTAATTCAAAAATTCATTCAAATAAAAAAGATATATACGTCAAGATTAATGACGTGTCACCTAATTTTAAAGCAAAAAATAGAAAATGTTAAACACAAGATAATTATTTGCCTAAAGAATAATATTAAAAGGAGACCAATTTGACTTAATGACAGGCTCCTCTTTAGTCAGAAAAGATAACTCCACCATTATATATCTTATATTATTTTCTGCAAAGACATATATTCTTCCACTAACAAATTATTAAGAAAATACTATACTATATATTACTATAAAATAGTCAATAAGTTAAAGAAAAAAATAGTTTTTAATTTCTCATCCAATCTCCGATATTTTCATTACAATGTGATAAATTCTAATTTGTGCATCGCAAGACTCATTTTTTGATGCAATGCTTTCAATACAATAATAATATGCTCAATGAAATCTCATAAAATATTGTGTGGGAGGATTGAATATACGCAACACTTTACCTCTACCTCTTGGAGGTAGATAAGTTGTTTTTGCAAGACTCCCGACTCAAGTAAAGTAAATCAAAATAGTAATAAAATGAAAAAAATAACAGTAAAGAAAAAACATGACAACTAATAAAAAAATAATGGAAAACATATATATATATAAACCGTAACATATTCAACAATAAAGTGTGACCACCTAAATATATTAAACAACATGATATAATAACATGTCAAAAGACAAAAACTATATGATACATCTCAAAGTGAAAAAATCTCAATCAACGATCAATACAAATAATAATATCATTTTACTCATTCACTCTCTCTCTCACACAAACATAAAGCAACACAATACAACATCCACAAACCCTCTCAAACATTCCCTTTTTTCTGCTTTAAAACCACTTGCTCATAAAGCTGCTCATTTTCCCTTTTCACTCCAAAAAAAAAAACACAATTTTTTTCCTTTTGCTTCTTCTTTAATTTCTACTTCTTCATCATCATCCATGGATACTGCTCAATGGCCTCAGGTATTACAATACATAATTCTTTTTTTAGTTATAATTTCTTGGATTATAGTTTTAAATTTTGTAGCTAGAAATTTGCATTACTTTTGAGAAAGATGATGATTTCCCTACTTTTTCTTTAATTTCCATTAGTTATTTGATTTTCATCATATAATATATAGCACTCGATCTTATGTTTGTACACTATTTTTTTTCTTTTTGTTCTGTGTATGTGATTATAATTTTTTTTTTTGAGAAAGTGAAAAAGATCAATTTTCTTTTGTTATTATAGTTGCAACTTACAAGTGTAAAGCACAAAGCACTCATCCAAAAATCTTTATGGTGTTTATTACTAGCTACTATAGTAGTTGTTCTTGATATATAGATAGTAAACTTTACAGCCAGATCTAAGATTTAAACTAAAGCGTAACACTTTTGAAATTATAGATCAATCAAAATTTAATGTTGTCTATTGCTTTAATTTTCTTTTTCTCTTTTGTTGGAAAATTGATATAAATAGTCGTTCATCAAAATATTAGCCAGGAAATATATATTTATTGTTTATTAATGTATGCTTTTACATAATATAGATTAAAAAAAAACAGTTTATGTTTCTATATGTTTATAAACTAGTGAATGTAATTATTTTTAGTGGATCGATGTGTAACTTGCCTTTTGTTGTTATAGGAGATAGTGGTGAAGCCAATGGAAGATTTAATAGGAAACACAAATGGTTCATCAAAACCTAATTGTGTTGAAAGGAAATTAGTTAGACCACAAAAAGACCAAGTTGTGAATTGTCCAAGATGCAATTCAACAAACACAAAGTTTTGTTATTATAACAACTATAGTCTTTCTCAACCAAGGTATTTTTGCAAGACTTGTAGAAGATATTGGACTGAAGGTGGATCTCTTAGGAACATTCCTGTTGGTGGTGGTTTAAGAAAAAATAAGAAATCTTCATCTCCTTATAATTCAAATAATAATCATGTTATAGTAAATAATAAAAAACTTCCTGATTTTGTTGCTCCTCCACCACAACGAGATAATATCGAGGAATATCCAGAAAGGCATTTTGGAAATCGACTTGATTCTTCTACACCTCAACATCATCGTCATGATCAAAACCCTAGTAAGATTATCCTTGAAGGAAGCCAAGATCTCAATTTGGGATTTTCATCTGATTTCAAGACTATTACTGACCTAATTCAGGTATTGAGACTTTTTTCAAAATTATTTGGTCAAAATTAATATGGGTATTATACTTCTCTATTTATTTTGTACATCGTAGAGTCTTTATGGTACGTTTATATACGTTAGTGTACAAGTAATGTTACAGATTTTTCATGTTATGTTATATGTCGAACAGTAGGTACCAAATTATGATGGGAGTAACAAGGACAACAATAGTTTATATGTGTTAGTCTATACAAGTTAATACAAACACCCTATGTTTTAGTAAAGTTACAATTTTTATTTTTTTTAAAAGTTACTACTCGACTATTCAAGTTACAATAATATATTGTTCAAATTACTATGTACATCGTAGAGTCTTTATGATACGTTTATATAATTTTTTAGTGTATACAACATGTTTCAGTAAAGTTACAGACTTTTCATGTTGTGTTATGTTATATGTTGAACAGGTACCAAATTATGATGGGAGTAACAAGGACAACAATAGTCCGAATATTTCAACATTGCCTCCTCCTCCTCCATCTTCTTCTTCTTCAGCTTCTTCTCCATCTCAACTTTCCGCGATGGAGTTGATTAATGGGATCACTTTGAATAATAATTCGACGTTCATGACAATGCCAAATTCAGTATACAACTCATCTGGATTTTCATTAATGCCATCTCTAAATTTCTCCTTGGATCATGGACTTGGAAATAATGTTCATCATAGTAGCTATGGAAATAACAATAATCTTCAAGAGACAAATGCAAATGGAAGGTTTTTGTTTCCTTTTGTAGGTTTAAAGCAAGTTTCAAATAACACAAGTGATGGTGCTAATGATCAGCCTAGTCTTGGAGATCAATCTACTAATGGATATTGGAATGGGATGCTAGGAGGAGGAGGAGGATCTTGGTAACAAACAAACAAAAACCTTATATTATATAGTTTATATTAGTTAAGGTTTTTGTTTTTTTTTTTAAAAATAATTACGATCATACTGGGGATTAGGAAAGTGAGAATCAAATATGTTTATTACGTGACATAGACTGTCACTGGTATCACTAGACTATAATTAATCTTGATTTATGTTTGTTTGTTTTTGTGATTTTCTTGTAGTGTACTTTATTGGTGGGGGATTTGTTTGGATTTTAATTTCTTCAAAAACTAACTTCAATAGGATAAAAGGAATTCTCATTTCTCCTAAATCTTTTTTTTTCATTTTTTAGTATTGTAATTTGTCATTAATTTACTTTGAATTATATTAGTTGGTGGGAAGTAATTATGTGAAGCTTATGGGATATTGTGAAGAAAATATTGTGGAAGAAGAAATCTAGCCCAAATTTTTTGGAGGGCACAATATTCTACTAGTGTTAATTGTTCTATGTCATATTATTAGAAGAAAAATAAATGTATTATATTGTATGATCTTTAAGTTTGTAATATTGAGCTTTGAGAGACTTGCTACTTAATTAATTTATTTGAGCTATTTATGCAAGTACATTTTTGCAGCTTAATTTATGAATATAACAAATTACTAATAATTTGATTTATTTTTTTTATATTGTAAAGTTTTATCTATTTTTATTTTACACATTTCTCAAGATGGCTTTTAAGGTTGTCAGGTTTTGATTCACTTCAAATGGCTGTATATGACTTAAAAGCCCTGAGCATCTCCTAAGGACAAGGATTTTGGACAATTATTATAATAATATATATGCTTTTTGATTAAATAACAATAATACATTTCACTCTAAAAAATAGATTGTCTTCGAATCTTATTCATATTATATAGAATAGTGAGATTGTTTTTGATAAATTCTCGATACATAACATATTACCAAAATAGGCTATTCTTTAATTTTAATCAAAATTTGAGATTTAATGAGATAGTGAAATGATTTTTTTATTATATTTATTTAAATATTATATTTTACATGATGCGGTTTAAATTTCTAACATACATACATCACTTAGATTCGACTTAACCTAATTTTTTTTCTGGTTCCGTATTTATAATGTATTATTACCATTGGCTTTGGAGGTAAAACCTTTTCTCTATTTTTTGAACTAGGAAAAAAACATTTTTTGCTCAAATGTAGAAAAATGTTAAAAGACCTACTCCTTTACTTTTTTAAAAAAAAATTCAGTAATTTTGATTTAAATCACGTATATTTGGGGGTAAAATCTTTTACAAAATATGTACCTAGTAGCCCCCCCCCCCCCCCTTTTTTTTTTTCCTCTCCCTTGTTGATTACTCTATATAATGAAGAAAAAGCTGGCCAAATGATAATTGTGGCCAATGCGCATGTCTTTTATTATTATTAAAAAAAACATAGGAAAAAGATCTGACAATCTTTAATTTTCTTTGGTCATAATGTGGGATCCACAAACATTCCCCTCGATAATCGTGCAATGGAATAATTACTCCCACTTCACTACATTTTTCAATTAATATATTACTCCCTCCGTCCCATTTTATGTGAGGTAGTTTGATTTGACACGAAGTTTAAGAAAGAAAGGAAGATTTTTAAAACTTGTGGTCTAAAATGAATAATAGAAATTTGTGTGGTTGTAAATCATTTTATTAAGGATAAAATAAACATTTTATAATCAAATTGTTACTTAATATAAAAATGTGTCATTTTTTTTTACTTACTTTCCAAAAACTCACTCTATTTTCCACTCTTTTGATGATGATTAATCATGTTATAATAACTATAGTTCAATCTGAAACAATTTCAAATCAACTATATGGATTTCCGGTGATCATTTTTAAGGAATAGGAAGAGTTTTCAGGTGATTTATATAAATTTTCACGGATCATTATAAGTTTTAATAATAATTCTCTCTCAGGTTCATCTCTAGAAATTTTGTTACGATTAGCTCTAATTGTTGAGTATCCCACATCGGCTAAGAGATATGGACGCTTCGACTTTTCTCCATATGAGTTTAGGCAATCTTTTCTTTATAAGTTATCTTTTGAGGTTGAGTTAGACTCAAGATTCATTCGACATCAATTATTGGATTTCTACGAACAATAAAAATATCTATGTTACAACAATTTTAATTTCTCCTTACTCTAAATGATAAGCTTCAATCGACTCACGTAGTCAATAATGTGAGGTGATGACTCGCGCTTGCCGCTTAGTATTGAATCAAATATTAAATGGTTAAAAGACAAAAACAATATAATGAATGAAAAAAAAAGTCTGCAAATTTTTATATTTCTGAAGATTTGTTAATTATTTTTACTAGTGGAGAATAAAAGCCTGAAATGGCTAAAAAATTTCTTTAATGTGTGTGTCGTTTTCTTTCTGGCCATTTTAGGAGGTTTCCCTTTATTTCCCCTTGTGGAAGTTGGATAATAAAAACAACAAAAAGTTTTTGCAACATTTATGAATCTTTTTTATCTCATGAAATTTGTGTTATCTTAACAGAAATGCTGCCTTTTTCATCTAAATTTTTCACTTTTTTGCATGAATTAAAACATTTTCTGTTAGTCCTTTTTTGGATTCTGGAAAAGACGAATGACGAAAATAGAATAGAGAGAAAGTTAGAAGTAAAATTTTGAAAATGACATTTCGAGAATTATAATACATAAGTTGAGGGTGACAGATTTATGCCTTTTGAAGCTTATAATCTTCACCCGAAACCAATAGTTCGATTAGGGATCAGTACACTACGATTTAAGGTCATTTCTTCAAATATTATCAAAGCTTATGATCGATACGATTCAAGAATATTGAGTTGTAACACGAAAAATATCATAACTCAATCGATATTCCAGCATTCTCATACAAACAGTTTTTACAAGAAAAAAATATCCACAAAGAGAGAACATGTTGATTTCTTTTACAAAATAATGATATACCCTTTCCAGTTCTTGCATCTGTACAGGGACATCCCAGTTTTACTCATGATGCTTAAAAGCAAATCAATTAGTACTTCTTTTTCCCTTCTTTCTGTGGTATGTATTCAGTTGAACCCAAGCTCATTGATCTGCATTTATCCCGAAAATACGAACCTTGTGCATATTGGGAAACTTGGCAACGACCAGTACAAAAACTGCGATTGTGTTGAAGAACAGCATTGGGTGTTGATAATCAGTTGTATGGGAGGCTATCAAGTAGCTGCGAAAAGAAACAAGTATGAGAACACCACTGCAAAGGCTGATCATAAAAGGGGATAATAAAGAGGTATAGTAAAATAAAGAATCGTTTTCTATAGAGGGGAAGAAAAAAGAGGATCGTCGGGTAGCTGGTGCCACAGGCAAGGTGAATGGCAAACAAATCAATGTCCTACAACATCATTAATACAAAAGTTGCAGTAGTAGTTGGTTCTTGGTACAATAAATGAGAACATCACCATTGCTGAGCTTCAGCCTTAGCTAGCTAGCCTTCAATAATTTCTTTTTTAAGCGACAGTGCATAAGCTAGTGTATCATTAATAAGACCCAGTATTGTTTGATTAGCTACCAAACCGTATGCCTTACATTCACCTCATTAAGAGTCTAGAAAGTACTTCAAAATATCTAGGAAAGTAAAACGAGGGGAGAAGAGAAAGTTTCATACACTGATTAAAAAAAAAGGATGAAATGAATAAGCAAATGCGGCAAAATTATTTTCGATATACATATTTCAGATAGGGAAGCAATAAACATGCCAACCACAACACCCCAACCCCTCCACCCCAAAGAAAGAACCCACTAGCTCAAACCAAGCCGAACGTGTACAAACTCCTCCCTCCTACTCCCTTCCCATCAAATCCTGTGAAGCTTATTCTGATGAACCCCTAAAGAAAATTTCTTAAATGACTCAGTAAGAAACCCCATCTCCCAAAACACAGCCAGAAGTTATGTTAAAGAAAGATACATAGAGCAGACACTTAACCGACATGTTGAAGAAATCTAAACGCAAATATAACATGCTTTGCCTACAACATATTAGTCTCAGAACATATATATGCATGAATAATGAATTTGACATTTCATATTGCAATTCATAATCCAAGACAAATTTTCAAAATGCATAAATTTTTATTAAAAAAAAACTATGCAGCAATGCAAACAAGGATGTGTGCATAATCCCATAGCATAAATAAAAGACTGACAATAATATCAAGATGCGTAAGTGTTGATTCATCATTTTACTACTTATACGAGCAAAAAGGTGGGAATTTCGTCGAATGCTCTTTCATCATTTTCTTTACCATTTTTATTTCAAGAATTGAACTTTCTCTACGAGAACTATCTTGTATACAGCTCAACTACCTTATGAAACTTGCTCCACTGACAAAAATACTACAAGAAAGATCCGTATTTTTTCCCCTTGAATATTGAAAAAGAACTAGTCATCTCTACAAAATGTGCGCTTTTAGTAGGTGGAAATTAATGTGTAATGCTTTCAAAAGATTTATTATGTGGCCCTCTTTTCTCTTTTTAGTCATTCAAAAACTCAAGCCTTATGAGGAGAACCACATTCCAGACAACTCGATCCTGGTACCCCAGAGACAACTTTCTCAAAGAGCAAAGATTAGGAATTTAGACAAACATAACTATGAGTTTCCTCCTTCAATTCCACAATTTAGCTAATTTTCCAGGGTCAATGGTATAATTAACTAACTTCTAAAACCTTTGGGATAGCTACTACCAACAGTTATAAAACAAATCATAATTTTTGTGTCATCAAAGGTTCAGCCATTTCTTTTTTTCTTGTGTGTCTTAGGTCCATCGAACATTAACTTTGATCAAATGAAAATTTGGCTTATTGCTTTCAGAGGGAAACAGTCCTTTTTCTCGTGGAGCATTTGGGTTCTCAACAAATAAGATGTTATAAGCATTAGTTAGGAACTCAAACCAGTTAGTGGCTTAATAGCTGTGCATCCTCAATAATTACTTGTGAAACCTAGCACAATAATTCAACCATGGCATATCTAGATACCTTCTGCAGTCCTGCTGCAATCATAATATGCTAACAGCCTAACACTTTCTCTGAAAGTATCAGAGTTTGGGTTAACTATGTCATGTGTAGGTCTTGAAGTTAAACGGAACCAACTTTCTACTAAACTATAATATGATTAGGGTATATAAATCAACTATGCATCAATCTAAAACTAGCCGGAGTTGGCTAATGAAACACTTAATATCTATTCATCTCTAATGATGCAAATTAAGGGTTCTCCAGAACTAGAGATCTCTAAATTTTGCACTTACCCCTACATGAACATTAACTCTTTGACAACAATTAACCTCAATTCCAACTAATTGGCATCACTCATACAAAACATATGATTCTATTTTTAATTTTACCTGAACTCGCATTAATTCAAACAGATATTTCAACGACTTGACACATCCATCTTGGCTAACATTCACCCTCATGTAATATTGTTGGTGCCACAACCATTTTATACGATTTGGCCTTCACCTCCATTTCAGTCATCATATTCTATGTGTTAATTCCTCCTTTGTCATGCCATTAACTAGGAGACTGTGAAACCATTCTTTTTACCCTAAAAGTCGAAAGAAAAACCAACTATGACACTTAATCAGACACATTATCAACTCTTTTCTTTTTTCTTTTGATATGTTAACATGTTGAGCGGTGACACGAACCTACAACCTAAGGTTGAGGTAGAGGTGCTTTCCTCTAAAGCTACCCTCTCTTTGTCCAACACCCTATCCATTTATATGAGGTAACATCTTCAACACTGATTCCTCCATCATCAGTTTTTTTAGTAGTAACAGATTTGATCAATTTGCTCAGGTTGTGGTGATGCTTTGTTGAAGAAGCTATTAAGAATAAGCTTCCATTACAGCCTGTTATGTAAGAATTATATCATATATATTTTTTATTCTTAATAAAAATCCAACCCCTTGGTTTCTAGACCTCCTAAAAGTCAAAACTTAGTTATGCTAGTGCAACGACAATTTCCACAAACTAGCTTCTTCTATTTTTGGTTTAGTAAGGGAGTTTCATTAAATGACATCAAGAAGATACAGAAAGCAAGCTTGTGTAATTAACACTTGGACTAATATCAAAACCATGGAAGTTGTGCATAAACGTAATGCTAATAACATCGATTTGTGAGTAATCCATGATATTTTTTGTCTAGCTAGCTACTACATCTATTTTCTGACTTCTTGGACCGGTAATTGTTAACTTCCCAAATAAGAATAGTGTCGTATAAAATGAACCATTGGAAGTTTAGTTAATCAAGCCTACAAAATCATGGCTTAAGAGCATTACGCCCTCTAATATATATACTCTACCATGATCAGAACCTCTGTTGTAAAGTGCATCACGGTGAAATTTAGAAGCTTTTTCAAGCCAGTTGGTGAGATCATATACACATCAACTACACTTGAAAGCAGGAAATTTGTTCATAGCATTAAAAATGTAAATAGCAATTAACTTGCTGAAATTGCCTACTTACAGCACCACAGGGACAACTGTTAGAAACTTCCTATTGCGTGTAAGCTGCTTCCCACTATCTATCTGCTCCCACCAAGTCAACCTATTGTAGATACCTTGGTCATCAGCAAATGGTGTTCCCTTCTTCCAGTGAAAACATTGATATGTGACCTGAAGATAAATAGACAATACGAAGGCGTTTGTAAAGACACTTAAAATTTGGAGTATGTACAATTGTGTTCCCTTCTTCCAGTGGAAATTAGTGATATAAGAAATACATATGAATAGAGAAGGCAGAGTCTTTCACAAAGATATTAAATCCAGAGTAGATATATAACAAGGTTTCCTCCCATGCTATAACATAAAGGACAGAAAAAAAAAAAAAAAAAAAATTGGTACCAAAGAGAAGAAGGTAAAGCTCATCAACTAGACTTTGACTGTTCGATATGGCTAAGAATTATGCATACAGACATTTTTCAGGGCAGGCATACAACATAGGTAAACAGTAATAGTTAATTGCTAATAAACACATGAGACAGGCAAAGCATAGCAAGAATGAGTTAAAAGACGCAAAAAAGGTAATGGAGATAATTAAGCTTTCAAATTATCAATCTAAATAGAAGTACTAATCATCCACAACTGAAAAAATCTCCCAAGTTTCAAATGTACTCGTTTCTCTGTACACTAGTGATCAAATAACGAAATAACAAGGAACATCCAGCACACATCATAATTGTCATGAAAATGGTTTTGAACCTAACTCAACTCCAAAAACTAGTTCAAGTGGTGAAAGTTCTCGAAACCAATATAAAGACACTATAATGCGAGATGTCGACCAATATAGGAACCTTGGGCTAACTCAATCCTA
Source organism: Solanum piurae (assembly GCA_029582685.1). Classification (NCBI taxonomy): domain Eukaryota; kingdom Viridiplantae; phylum Streptophyta; class Magnoliopsida; order Solanales; family Solanaceae; genus Solanum; species Solanum piurae. The sequence continues at coordinate 15,408 of JAJOOO010010026.1, forward strand.
AAAGGGAGTTCAAGTGGTGAGAATTCCCCAACATTAAAAGAGAATACAGTCCATGAACTCCATACCCTCAACCAATATGAGACTACAGCAATAATGTCTAGTGAAGTCGATTGAAATGGAAAAACCAAATATACTAGACACCAAAAAGGCCATAGCTTTCGATACACTTGGCATGTCCAACTATCTAAGACTTAAATCAATCAATCAACAACGCATCAATCACAAAAAGTAAAGCTCAGCTGTATTATTTTCCACTATATCTAGGAATCAAGACTAATACTAAAAGAACTTCAATTCACCACTTCTCCAGCTACTTCCCCCAGAATCTCTCACTTCCAAATTGAACATAAGCAAATGATCAATGACCCAAAGCTGAACCTAGCTCAAATCAATTCCAAATTGCACAATAAGTCTCCAAATTCCACAGAACCAAAAACCCAGAAAACACTAAACAAACTAGACATGTAATCATAAGAATATCAATCAGCCAAACATTTAAACTGTTATTCCTCTAATCAGAACCATTTAAACAAAAAAAAACTAAACTTGATTATAATTTATCAAAATTTGACTACTTTAAAGCAACCCATCATCATTTAACTGCAAAGAACTACTCAATTCCAACCGAATTAAAGGAAATTAGAATCATACGAGAAAATGAGAAAGATGGACGATGGTCCAAGCCATGCCAGGAGAGCAACCAAATACAGAGAGAACAACGAGCCATGAGAAGAATAGAATTAGGATGTAGGTCGTCCATACACCGGGATACGTGAACCACTCGGTATTCCGATTCAGATCCGTCGGCGGAACCGCCGTTACATAATAATTTGCCATACAATAAATTCTTCAAAATTCAATGAAAGTGAGATCCAATGTATACGAAGATAATAATATGGAGCTTTGGTCGCCCAATTTGATTTGAAGATGGAAAAAAATGGCAATTGGAAAATAGAGTTCAAAGCATATTTTTTATCAAAGGAATATGAAACGACGAGCCTATAGCCGGTGGGTTTGGTCGGTAGGATCACTATGCCGAACTTTTCAAAATAAGCTTCACTTTGGCTTATTTTACGATATAATTTCACTTATTTTATACTTTTTATTCCATATTAAGTTAATTTTTGAGGTATTTCACACCCTTTAAGAAAAGTTGATTAAGACATAAATTGAATCTAGTTTTCTATTTTTACCCTTATTAATTATTATCAAATTTATAATTAAAATAACTAAATATTAATTAATCACTAATTCCAATACTAACTAATGAAGGGTAAAATTGGAAGAACACTATAAAAATAGTCTTGAAAACTGAACAATTAAGTTAATTTGAAAAATAAAAAATACTTTAAAAATTAACTTAATATGGAATGATGGGAGTAATACTTAAAAGAGAGATAATACTAAGATATTGTGTTGAATTTTTAAGAATGTTTGTTTTGGAATAATTTGTTTTGCTAAATCCATAATTATTTTGTGACACATGAAGTATTTATGATTTTAGAGTTAAAGAATGAAAAATATATTTAAATTATTATTATCGAGAGTTTCATATCTCAATTATATATTATTTTTTTATCTACCTAAACAATGACTCTTTTTATATTAAAAATATATTTTAATGCTAAATATTTATTATCAATCGTCACTAAATATATGTAGACCAACTCAACATTAAGATGTAATTTAATATAAAAAGAGTGATAGTTAATATGAAACTCGAAAAGTTGATAACTTCAAATAGCTAAATAGGATATAATAGACTGAAGTATTAAATTCTGTGAAAAAAGTGTTTACTATTGACTCTTAAGTTTATTTTATTTTCTCTTGCCTAAATAATTTGTTTTGTAATTAAGAAAAAATATTACTTTATCGAAAAATATTAAAGAAAGTATACCCAAAAAATGGTTAAAGGATACTGTTAGAACTGCAGTATGGTGAGTTTGGATCTAAATTAGCTGGTTTACTCTCTTGTTAAACTTCTAGTTAAAAATGTTAATTACTTATACTTTTTATGTTTTCAAATTTGTGGAATTTGTTGATAATTAAATTACGTCAACTGATTCGTTTTAAATTAAAATATTTCTTTAAGGTCTTTTCCTATTCCTTTGATGTTCAATTTCCGTTTTGATGCTTTCTATCAATTCAAAAGTTTAAAGAATAAAGTTATTTTAAAGATGATTTTTTTTATTTGAATCTAATATTTTTAATTAAAAACAAAGACATTTTATTAGCCGTTCGAGACGAAGCCAAATCGATACATTCGATAGGCAAAGAAAAGACCCCATTTCATAGCTCCCGGAAACACAAATTTGATCGAGTCGTAAAACAAATAAACAATATTCTCTTCTTCTTTTTTTTCCCCAATACCACTCAAAAGATTCTATATTTAATTTGTATTTGAGTTAATATACTTACTTAATATCACCGCCAAACCAGAAAATGGACCACTTTCTACTTCTAGACTTAACTGCAAATAATTTTCACAATATGAAAAGGACATTGTTTGACTAAAGAATAGTAAAAAACTTTGAGCTATATTTTATTTTAGTAATTTAAAAAACTAAAGGTTCTTTAAACCACCACTAAATTCGATTTGGCACAACAATGGTGGGGTCAATTAATTATTATGTGAGAAAAAAATCAATTAATTAGTTGGCAAGTCGAAAACTACATACTTTGTGACCTTATTTAAAGTCAAGTATGAATATTCTATTGTTTCTAATTGACTATTAAACCAAAATATTTAAGTTATTGTGCGTCATATAAAAAAATAAAATTATTTCCCTTATTTATTTCATATGAAATCAAGCTATAGAACGCCGTATCAAATATTTATTTAAACTTGTAAAAT
>JAJOOO010010027.1:0-14690 GCA_029582685.1 Solanum piurae
GTTTTATTATAATTATCAACATCTATGAACTATAATCTTTATTGGACCATTTCGAATTCTAAGTTTTAAACTTGAAATAATATATTAAAAGATAAAAATTATGAAATAGTATAAGAAATATTTTAAAATTATATCAAAGTAAATATTTTTATGTATAAAAATAAAACTTTAAAATTACATATATAATGTCGGGTTGGTTTGGTCTTGGGTTGGTTTTTTTTAGTTAAAACCAAACCAACCCAAATATAGTCGGTTTTGTTTTTCCAATATCAAACCCAGTCAAACCAAACCACTAGTCGGGTTATTTTTTCGGTTTGACTAGGTTTGCGGTTTGGTTTGGTTTTCGGTTTGGTTTTGTACACCCCTATAACAAAGTTTTTATTATATACCTAACATGCGTAAAATTATTGAGTTCATGTGAATCCATAAATCGTACTTTACATTCATGAGTGATTAGAAGAGGGTCTGAGCCAATAGGAAGTTGACACGTATGAGGGGTTAATGCATAATATCAATTATTGTGCGTGAGAGATAATGTTGTATAATTGTGATACAATTTATGGAGGAAAAAGAAAAATTGTAAAAATCATGTTGGCTTAGTGTGCAACTTCACCTTCATGTTTTTTTTTTTTTTTTTTTGGGTGCATTTTATTTAATTATCTTCTGTAGATTCATGAGAAAATGAGTGAAATTTGACTTTCAAGACACTCCAAAATTACTTATTATTCCATTGAAAATGCATGCCATTTAGATAAACTGAATTTGAAGTGATCATTTCCTCCCTAAAGGTCAATTGATTATGTGATCCTTTGCCAAATTATTTTTAGTTTTTATGTCCTTTTTATTTATGAGAATCGAAGAGATTTTCATTTTTATACATAAGATCAATTTAGGGAAGATACAGTTTAATCTGATTAAATTATTTTTGATTAATATTATTAAATGACTTCTTAATGGATGTAAAAAGAATTCTAGGAGTATTCTTACCCAGTTAGTAGGTGTTTACATCGAAATAAATAATTTAATATTAGTAGTTAATCATACTTTGAATGATAAATATGTATATATATATATATTATATTTATTAATTTGACATAAATATTAAGCGACAAAAGATGAGTGTTATGTAATTACTTGTAACATGTATATGTAAAAGAAAGGTGAATAATTAATCGATACAAAGACTATATAATGGAGTACTTTATGTATAGATATAGTTTTGAGACTTATGTAAATGTGTTGTGAAATGTCAAAACTATATTATTGTTATTTTTTAGTAGGTTAAAAATAATTTTTAAAATGTATATTTTGATAATTTTGATCTTTTAAATTTGTTAAAAGTGAACAATTTTGGTACGTTCATCATATATTAATTGAACTCTAATTTGTCAAATCTAACAAAAATTATGGAGATATAAAAAAAAAGATTTGTCGGTTACTCAAATTTGGAGGGTTGTGTAGTTTTTGTATTTTGTGCTATTTATTTTTTTGTTGTCTAGTTTTGGCATTTTGTCTAGCTTTTTGGATTTGAAATATTTTTTAAGTATTGTTTATTATTTTTTTAAATATATAATTCTCGTCAAATCTAACCATTATAGTGTGTGTATATATTTGACAAAGACCAAAAGTATTAATAATAGATTAAATTAAAGGATCAAAATTGCAAAAATGTATGTTTAAGTGAAAATTTAAACCTAAAGGACCAACTTTGTTATTTGTATCAAATGTGCTAGTATTTTATTTAAAAGCGAAGCAAATATTTGAAATTTATTGATATCAAATTTATAACTCGAATAGTTATTGGGTTCATATAAAATCTATTAAATTCGTTCAAATTCGCTTATAATATGATAGCTACATGCCTTCGCCTCTTATTTGTTCCGAGTCGTTGTGTAGTCTAAGAATTTATTTGAATGAACTTATAAGTCAAAAGTCATAGATTAATTTTTTTTTAGGGATTATTTTTGTCTTTTTGACTTAAAAATAAGTGTTTAAAAATACTTTTAAATTTTACTCAAATACTATAAAAATAAATACTTAAAATAAATCAATCCAAAAAAGTTAGTGAGCAACATATTTCACGTAATAGCTTATTAATAATTAATAGTAATAATAATAATAATAATATATATAATTACACTTTATTCTCAATCTAGTTGCATAACAGCCTTTTCACTTATAATCATATTTTGAAAATACATATTTTATTTTATAAGTCGAATGTATATTATTTTTTACACAAAAAATTGGTTTAGTTGAATAGATAATCCAGCTGGAAGTCATAAATCCCAGGGCCTGATGTCGTTATGATTTCCATAATGTATTAATGTCTTTTTCCACACGAGGGGCATATAATCCGTGCAATACTGAGTAAGTATATAGTTTAATTTTCAAAATAAAATAAAATTGAAGAACCATTACATTTTTTATTTTGAATAAATAGTTCTCATCATTAATGAATTTTAAGTAATAGAAAATTATAAAATTACATGGTGATTAAATGTAAGAAAAATGTTAAATAAATATTCAAAGGTGCATAAAGACATTAAAATCGTATTGATTACAATATTTAAAGTATTGTAAAGATGATTTCAACAAATTAATATAACGGACATAAACTATTAAAAAGGTTATGTGCATATTCCTTTTTTTTTTTTTAGAATCTAATTAAATAAACTTTATTTTCTTGATTATTATTTCTAAAGTTCCACTTCTCCTTTTCCTAAAATCTCCTATGTTTACTTTCAATCTTTTTCAGGTTTGGCAAGGAAGATTACTAATACAATACCAATAAAGTTTACGACAAAGTGACAAACAATCTTTCATTCTTAATCAGACGTTTTGAGATGAGTTGGGTATTGAAGTCATTTTTATTAGAAAATTTTCTATTCTCAATATAAGATTTTTTGGTTTGAAATCATAAATAGTCACGTCCTAATAAAAATATCGAACATCAGATAATAAAAAAAAAGGTGTCAAGGTTTTTCAATAAAAAAAGAAACGAAAAGGATTAAAAATATAACTAACGTATTGAAAATGGTTTAAATATAACCTCCTTCCATTGAATTATCATTAACATTGTTCGCGTTAAAATGACCCTCCTTTCAGCTATTGTCCCCAATTTTTCTTTACGGTTAAAAATATTCATTGTTTTAATGTGAGTTATCTTTAATCGTAAAGGATAATTATAGAAAAAAAGACAAATGTAGAACATAGGGGTCGGAAAATCTCAATTGGTTAACTATCTGAACTTTCACTTATTGGTAATGCCTTGTTTCTCCACCTTGTAATCTCCTTTCTTATTTTCCCTTTCTATATCCCGACAAGAGAGAATTGCTCGGATGGTAAGCGTTCCCCCCCCCCACCCACTTCCACCTTTTTTGCTCCTTTGGTGACTCAAAATTACAACCTGGTAACGCGAATTTTTTATTTTATTATTATTATTTTTAAAATGAACACATGGGCCACTCAGCATTTTAGATAAGATGAGCCAATAAGAATACACATGAATGGGTCCCACAAAATGGACCCACACGCCAACGCGTGGTGGAACAGAACCCAAGAATAAAAAAATTGTGATAGAAATTGAGTCAAAATAGAAGCCGTTATTTATTTTTTCTCCAAATACCTACTTTGTTCTCTAAAAGGTTTTCATGTTGTCCCTACCATTAATCCCTCCTCCCTATAAATAATATATCTTCCCTCCAAAATCTCGAAAAATTTACTCGTATCTAGTGTTTATATCGATTTAGATAATATACATATTAGAGATTATTTAAGTTATATAGAGGGTTTCAGTATATACTTATAAAAAAAAGAGTCAAATTTATCATTTTGTTACACCTTTGATTAAATATTACTTCTATCATTAGAAAAAATCTCGTTTTGCACGGTTCCTTCAATTGGAGAGGTAAATATGAATGGTTCCTTCATGTTAGAGAATTTGGATAAGTGAATTAAGTTCATATCAATTTTAAGCTGAAGCTATGTTAATGATAAAATCGTATATAATACGATTTGCTAGCGATGAGTGTATAAACAAGGTTAAAACAAGCAATTTTGGATTGTATAAGAAATTTTTTTAGACTTTCTCTATATTTTATTACTTCATAAGTGCAGTCTGGAGATGATAGAATATATGTAGATTTCATACCTATATTATGAGATAGAGAAATTATTTTCAATAAATCATCGATTCAATTTAAACAGATTTCTCAAATTAAAAACTCAAATTAATTTCTAAAAATTAAACACAAATGCAAGGCACCACCTTTTAAGATTTTTTGGCTTACAATGAAAAAGAGAATACGAGGTCGCTTTCACAGTGCGGCAAAAAAAGAAAGAAAAGAAACATAATTCAGAATTAATAATTAAGTATAACCTATGATTCCTAGTCCATACAATTTTATCTTTATTAGAGTCAAAAAGGTTAACCATAAGCATATACTATCAAAGCAAAAAATGAAAATAAAATAAAATAAAAAAATCTTTAGATGGAATGTGTGTGTTATTCCCATCATTACTTACCTTTATCTTTTATTTTGACCAAATAGTTTATTACATTAAATATTTCACAACTTTCAATGTTTATCATTATATATGGTCCAAATGAGAATTTTTAATTTAGGAATTTTAAATTATACATCTTTTTGTTTATGATAAATATATTATAACTATAAGAATTAAATTAAAACTATTAAATTTTATCGAATTTATAGTTAAAGAGGTGGTTCTGCACTCCATCATGTCTTCATAGAAATGCATAATTCGAACATCTAAAGTTATGATTTAGAGGTCAAATAAAATGCGTTGAACATCATGATGTTTCAAGTTCTAATAGAAGCAAAAATAAAACATTAGGTGACTCATACTTTATACCTGCATGTTCAAAGATTACTCAATATCTATGCTGATAAAAGATAACACATATTCTGTTGAATTAATTAAGATATTCACAAGTTGATCCAGATACCTCGGTCATCAAAAATATGATTCATATACTCATAACAAAGGCCTTATATTTTTTTCCCCTTATTTTGTCTAAGTCCACTGTCCACATGCACAAGTCCTATAGTCCTAATTTATCAACCCTTTAAATTCTTATAGAAAGTGTGAACCTAGGGAAAAAATGTATTGTGGATAAATCAACATTTTCAGACTAGCATGGATCCATTATATATTATTATTCCACCTGTTTGGTATAAGAGTCCAAAACAAATCTTTAGTTCAAAATTTGCAAGCTAAACCCTATATATATAAATTAAACTATACTAATTATATGTATTAATTACAAATTCTTAATCTATATTATAATTAAACAAGTCTTGATTATGCAAATGGTGTAATCTTGATCTTGTGAATGAGTTGTTATTTCTAGATGATCTTGCCATGCTTTAAGTTGACATGTATATTTAATTAAATAATTGTGTATTAATTGTGCAGAGTAGCTTGTGTAGCATTATATTTCAAACATTCCAAAAATTCACTAAAAAGCCAAAAAAAAAAAAAAGAAGCTTGTTACTACGATATATAAATAAAGTTCCACATTCAAATCCATCTAAATTCAAACTTATCGATTATCTATCCAACGGATTTTTTTCCAGAAAATCTCTTACTAACGAGCCAGAGTCTGATGGAATGTCCTTTGAAAATTATCAATTTTCTAGTAGTAAAATTAATGGTTTATCATTTGATCAAAATATGTACTTAAAACACTAAATTACCATTTTTTTTCTTAATCAAGACTATGCAAAAAAAAAAAAAAAAACTTTTGAAACCCCATAAGATAGACAAAAAAATTTTTTGTCAAAAATGTGATACTGCTTTTAATTAATGTGTTCACTCATGTGTGTGTTTCTTTCTTCATTTTTTTTAAATTTTTTTTTCATAGGAAGGAGATTCATTGTAGCCCCCATTAATTAGTCCCCAAGTTGGATTCTTTAGTTCACATTCCCTCTTTACTTTTAAAAACAGTTAAAAAATAAAATAAAAATGGCCCTCTTGTGTACTAAGAATCTTATAGTAACAAGTATAAGTAGCAAGATTATATTTGTGATTTATATCCACTATAACCCCTTTTTCCCTTCTCTTTTTCTTTTTTGGCCTTTTGTGTTTTTTCTCCACAAACATTTTGCCTCTCTTAGAGTGAGATAACAATAAAGATAAAGTAGCAATAGTACTATAGTACTACTATTACTACTACTATAGTAGCATTATAAAAAAGCAAACTAAACTTTGGTTTCTATAAGTAAGTCTCAAAAACCCTCAACTTCTTTTTTATGTACCCTCTTTTGTTTTAACCACTTTCAAGCCAAACACATTTACAAGAAAGAAAAAGAAAAAAATGGAAGATCAATGTAGCCCTCTTAGCTGGCCTTATAACTACTACCTAGAAGAGGTAATTTTTTAACCAACTTTCTTGTTTCTTGATTCTTTTAACTAACATTCTTAGTTTCTTGATTCTTTTAACTAACATTCTTAGTTTCTTGATTTTGTCAATAACTAACATTCTTGTTCATGTTCATTGTTCATTGTTCAACTTCACCTTGCTCAGACTCTTCAAAAGTGATGTCACATCAGTATTGGATCCTCCAAAATAATGTACTGTATTGTACTGCTTTTGAGGGATCTGACATACATCTATCACTATTTTTGAAGAGTTTTGAGCAATATAGCTTAAAACCCCTTAAAACGACCGTTTTTTTTTTATGTGGATTTGGAATTTTTGATAGGGGATAGAGGAATTGAAGCATTCATTGGTGTACACAACATTGGAATTGGAGAATACTGTGATTTCAGCACATGAGGAACTTGCAAGAAAAGATGAGGAGATTTTGCAACTTAAGGATCTATTGACTAGAGTTATGAAAGAAAGAGATGAAGCACAAGGCAAATGTCAAAGGATTGGAATGGAGAAAATTGTACTACAACAACAATTGCTCCAACAACAACAAGTACAAGTACAATTTCAATTTCAAGAACATAACCAAAATAATGTTGTTATAGAAAGTGCACCTATTTCTAGTGGCACAACAATTAGTCATGATAATCAAGAACATGACCAAATTTTAAAAGGGGTAGTTGACTCTAACCACCACAACAACAACAACAACATTTGTGTACTTTCTAATTCCTCAGATTGTGATGAAAACAATGTTGTTTCACCTCCATTATTAGTCCAAGATTTAATCGAAAATATTGTAATCAAGAAGCCATTGCCAGAGAAGGGGAAATTCTTGCAAGCTGTGATGGAAGCAGGGCCATTACTTCAAACACTTTTATTAGCAGGACCACTACCTCAATGGCAACATCCACCACCACAACTCAACTCAATTGACATTCCTCCGGTCACTATTACCTCCCCTACTCCGCGTTTGCTACATCAGGACTCTGCCCTGAGTAGTAGCACCGGGGGAATCTCCCCCGGTGCTAGAACATGTTTTGGGCAAAAAAGGGATGTTGTTGGTGCTGGTTTTAACATTGTTGAAGGCGTTGATACTACTTCAAAGTATCAAAAAGTTGTTCACCAATCATCATTGACCAACATGTAGTGTTTTTCCTTCTTTTCCCACCTCTATAATTAGCTCACTTAAACTAGTAGTATTTTTTTTCCCTTCTGGAATTTACCGGCTCGACTAATTTGGATTCGAGCTGTGTAGGGCCCGTTACAGGGAAAAGTAAGTGCTCCCATCAGGAGTTAGGTTACCTGAAGGTGGAGGAATTTCATCTATCTCGCCACAACCCTGGTTTGGTTAAGTTTAGATAGTAGCATATGCATTATCCATCCTTTTCATATGAAAAAGGAGGTAAAAATTACTAAGCATGAAAATGGATGGATATCATATGCATGCCATTTTCTTCCATCCAATTAGGATCTTTGTAAAATTAGTTGGTTTGCCTTAGAAACTAAGCAATCCTCTTAATTATTAGCTAACCAAGATTTAGAGGATTTTGACAAAAGGCCTAATTATGAATTGCCTTTTACTTAGTTACATATTTGGGTTTTTTTTCAAGATCAATGTCTCACTATAAAAGTGTTGTATTCTTGATCATGACTTGGTGCTTTGTTTTTTAAGCCCTTTGATTTGGATGGAAAGAGGAGTTTGATCTTTTATTTTAATTATTTCCCCATGTAATATGAGTTATTGGGGATTTTTTAATTTTTTTTACTATATGTATACTTTGCTATCTTTTTTTCTCTTGGTCTAATTTTGCATAAAAATATTATGCAAGGTGTATCTTGAGAGATTATGATGTTGTAGACTTGTTTATCATCATTGAGAAGATGATTTAGTTTAATGAAGGCTTTTGTTTTCCTTTTTTGCTTTTTTATGTCACATTCATTAATTTTCCAAGTTCTTTTGGATTATTATTATGATATACAATATTATAACTTAAAGAAGCAACAAGTAATTTAATTAAAAAGATTCCAAATGATTCTACTTTTCTATAAGGTGTACCTACCATACATGGTTTATGTCTGCCATTAAAATGACATCTATAGTTGAAGTAACTTTACTTTCACTTTCATACAAATATAATAAAAAGGAAATTGAATTACTTTTATCACATTGACGATTTAAAAGAATCCTAGGTAGTAAGAAATATCCATTTAAATTTCCCTCTCTTTTTTTTCCATTCATTTTGGAGGGAAAGAAACAAATAATTTTGTTGGATGGACCAAAAGTAGAGTTAGTTGAACTAGTTTGTGAATATGGTAACAAAACCTTGAAATTTTTAATTATTGTGATGGTTACAACTTACATGAAGGTCATACTTAATTTAAACCACCCAATTCAATGAAATTAGTCAATGGATAATGAAAAATCAAAGTAAAATTTTGATGTTGCTTTCATTGAAGCTGTTCATTCTCATGCTTAGTACATGACAATCTTCAATTTTATTGGTGATTGAGAAAGTTCTTTTGACCTTTTTTCTTTTTCTTGTTCGTGTTTTGGGCCAAAGTAGAAGAACGTCAACTCTGCATCAATTCGATAAATACATTATACATATTTCGTAATAGTTATTTATTGCATAACAAATTTGAGTTAAGAACAAAAGCTCAAATCAAACTAAGATAAACTAAGGAATTAGAGATAATTTTATTCATAAGCTTCAAATTGATTACAAAATTGAATACAAAGATATCAGAACCTTAACTAATATACAAGGGATTTGAGTAAAATCAGTACAATAATAATGGAGTAAATTAAATATATAGTTAAAAAGACTAAATGAGGTACTGAATTATCGAGTCACACCATGAAAGTTTTGCAGAGATGGTGGAGACAAAGGTGAGGAGAGATGTGTCGATTTTCGAGAATCAACTTGGATTCATGTCAGTACGTTCAACTAAATGAAGTTAGCCTGACAAAGATAGAAAATTTCTTGACATGCTTAGAGTCTAAAAATATATTGGTGGATTATACTAGCACGATAAAAGATATGTCCAATATAATCAAGACTCAAGTATGAATAGTGAAAAGATACTTGGACCATTTTTCAATCGAGATTGGAGTGCATCAGGAATACTATTAGCCCACATTTCTGCTCATATTGGTGATTTACAATAACTTCCGATCTAATTAATTATCAAAAAAGAATATTCTTTTATTTTTTCTTTTCCAATTAGGAATCTATTTTACTTTCCTAATTAAAAATATTGTCATACTTGGTAACTAGCAAAAATTACGAAAAGAAGATACAATTCTTGATCTATTAGGTTAAATAAAATATTGCAAATAACTTATTCCTATATTTATTTCATTTTATTTCCATGTAAGTTTTTGTAGTCAAAATTCAAACTAATTTTACCATAGTCAATAACCCTGTAGGTGTATTATTATCACACATAAAATATTATTTTCGGTCATCAAAAACCTTAAATATACGCATATACACACTAAAATTATAATTTCAACTTGATTTCTTTGTTTTACATACTTACATTTATTAGTGCAATATTTTTAAAAGACATAAAATAGTTTAACTTCACATAGTAATGTTGTAATTTAAATAATAACGATTAATTAAGTCAGATGTCAGTTACATATTTACAATATATTACCTTTGATTATATTGAAAGAACTTTATTTATTAGTATGAAGATTTGAGTAATTTAATTCAGAATTTCAAAATATTTATTTAATTTTTGTCAAGGTGGAATGTTTTGTCCATGTGGAGTGTGATGTTACAATTTTTTAAAATAAAAATAGAGAGTATATTGCACACACCAATGAGAGTGGTATAAAAGAGAGAAGTTTGTTTCTTAAACTAATAAGTGATAGTTTAGTTACGAAACTCACACTCTCAATAATTTATATATGAAACTCAAAAAAATGAGATAATTTAATTTAGATATGTTTTTGACACTTATTTCAATAAAATATTTAACGAAGTAGAGTACTAGTGTTTTAGGCTTGAATAATTAACAATTCACTCCTTGGTCCTTCAACCCTTGCTCTTCAACTGTTCCTTTTTCTTGGGCTTCCTTATGTTTTGGACCTTCAACTCTAATATGAACTACATATACATATATACACATTTAATTGCATAATTTTTCCTTTAATTAATGAACTGATTTTTATTTTTACCTTTAAAACTTAAACGTGAAGTATAATTTTTGGAATATTATGATGCAAATGCAAAAAAATTATTTGTCTTGAGAGACAAAAATTAAAAATCAACACAAAATAGGAGCAAAAATGACTCATATACACCTCATAGATACATATATCACCATAGCATATTGAGTGTTTTTGGTGTGTTTCCCCTGAAAAGAAAATGTTTTTTCAGACAAATAAATAAACTACTTACTCATTTTTTTTTTGTGTTTCATAAGTAAGTAAAATATATTATATAAAATTATTTGTGTATAATCTAAGACAAATCGTATAGGAGGTAGGGTCATAAGAGTGTGGGGTGGTAGGAATGGGAGCTACAGAAGTTGAGGATAAATATAAGGTGAAGGAGTATTAACGACTCGGAGGACACGATCTTGCTGTCCTTTTTATGGATTCGGCTCCTGTCCAGTGGATGCAACATCCAGTTGGTCCAGTGCCCCTTTCATCTGCTGCCATCTGTCACATAATGATCTAAGGGTCAATAATTATTCAACCTAATTAACTTCTTAAACCATGCTTAAGCTACCGTATCTTTTTGTTCTATATTAACGACATGTATTTGCTCAATCACTACTCCATTTTCTTTATCCGGCGACAAAAATTAATGGTATCTTGAATTTTTTTGAACTTTTTTTTAAAAAAAATCAATTAATTTCCATCACAAACCCAATTTCTTTCAAATTAAAAACTCAATTATTTTCATATTAATTGTTTTCCCACCAGTTATTTATTTTTTTGGAACAATCTAGTGGAAGTTTATCGTCATCATATTGACAATTGATAATTTAATTGAGGTTTGGTTATTGGTCTTTGAGGCAATAACAGAGAGTTCTTTTGGTGTATTTGGCTTGAAGTTTTTAGTTACAACTTACAATCTACAATTTAATGCAAGTTTGTTGTGTTGCTTATTTGATTGTCCAACAGTGATTTCGGCTTGTATTGCGTATGCCTTAAAAGTGATAGAGTGAAAATGGGCAGAAGCTATTTGCACTTTGTAGTTGAGAACCAATAACTTTCTTTATGGGAAAGGTGTTAGATACCTACTTAGTTACTATATAATTTTTCATCTCGTATTAACGAACACCAATATAATGTCCTATATAATATTATGAAGAACTAGAGAATCGAAGAAATCTCTTACTCTCTCTTAATCGTCTGATAGCGAGAAACAAGAACAATAATATAATTTAGCTGTAGAAATTATTTCTTGTGGCAGATTTTATGATTTTATATATATATATTTATTGTGATGCACTTTAATTTTGTTTAAGAAGTTGAATATATAGAGAAATCTGGAAAGAGTTATTAAATAATATGAAAATAATTGAGTTTTTAATTTGAAAGAAATTGGGTTTGTGAGGGAAATTAATTGATTTTTTGGGAAGAACGTGAAAAAAAAGTTGAAAAAATTCAAGATATCATTAATTTTTATCACCGGATAAAAAAAATGGAACAGTAATTAAGCAAATACATGTAGTTAATATGGAACAAAAGATATTAAAAAAGATATTGTAGCTTAACCATGATTTAAGAGATTGTTTAGGTTGAATAATTATTGATCCTTAGATCATTATGTGACAGATGGCCGCAAATGAAAGGGGCACTAGACCAACGGGATGCTACATCCACTGGACAGGAGCCAAATCCCCTTTTTATCCAAACACATAATCCTAAATAGATGTGTATGAAACTCGAGACATACGATTAGTAGATAATCAAACGTTGACTAATTTTCCTTACTTATATTCTTGTTATTACTTTTGTATTATCATATTCTTCAATTTTATTGCTAGTATCTATTTTCCATTATGTCTAACACATATTTTCCTTTCGTACTTAATTTTATTATGATCTAGCTAATTACTACATTCCTTGTAATTTCTAAACAAACTAATGCATTGTGATCCACTTTTCATTCCTTAATTTTCTCCAAACTACAAAAAAAAAAATTCCCTTAATCTCCATAATTACCTTCAATAATTAATTTCCTCTAATTAACATTTTCCCCTCCCAATACAATATCAATGTCCGACGAAACCTCCACCACCGCCACCGCCACCGCTCCCTCCGCCGTCACCACGGCTGCCGAGGACCAAGATACAGACTCGTCCACCACCTCAAACAAACCACACATCCGATGGTCCGATTCCTACACAAAAGCTCACGACGCAATCCAATCATTATCTTCCATTCTCCCTTCCGTCCCTCCTTCACTTTCTTCCTCCGAAACTCCGGCAGCCTGCCTCCTCCGTGACACCGAAACCGCCGCACAAATCTCTAAACTCCTCCGTCAACCCGATTCCGGCGCCGGCGACGACAATCTCTGCCGATGGCTTTACGATACATTCCAATCCAACGAACCCGAACTCCACCTCGTCGTCCTCCGATTCCTACCCGTAATCGCCGGAGTTTATCTCTCTAAAGTCAATCTCCATAAACCATTAGCCGGATTCGAAGCTGTTTTACTAGCATTATACGCACACGAAACCTCCAGTCGAAACTCCCAATCCATTACCGTCAATATTCCAGATCTATCACATTCCAGTATTTACCACGAAACAAACAAAGCAGCTAAAAACTCCGCTACAGAACTCAATCTCGCCGTAATTTCCCCCACCTTAGAACCATACGGAACCGTCAGATCAATGAAACGAGGTCGTATCGTTGGGGTAGCATTGGAACTCTATTACGCTAAAATCCCCCAAATTCCAGTTGAATCGAAACTAGAATTCTGCGAATTTTGCAGAATTTGGTCGTCAGGGCAAGTGGGAGAAGATAATGGAGATTTGAAAAGGAGGATCCATCTGCCATGGGAGCTGTTGCAGCCAATTTTGAGGATTTTAGGGCATTGTTTAATGGGGCATAAAAAAGATGAGAAATTGTATGAAAGTGCAATTGGAGCAATTGGGTGTTTGTATGAAAGAGCTTTACATGATTTGAATACGAAAGCCATGTTAGCTACTGGTAGTCTTCTTCAGCTAGTGAAATTGGCGACGGAATGTGAAGATGTTGATTATACAGAGATTACAGAGACGAATACTATTACGCTTTGAATGGTGTATTTTGTTCATATTTTGCATGCAGCCAATGTGTGTACGTGTTTTTTTTTGGAATTTTTATTTGTAGTGGGAAAATTACGCCAAATGACAAACATGTAGAGTATATTTTTAATTTGTAGCTATGGTTTTTTGAAATTTTGTTATTCGATTTCCTAATTGTACAAATACATAATTTGTATAATTCAATTTTTGATTGTATAAATCCAGAATTTGTATATGTTTACCTTATCTATTTGTATACGATTTATGAAAAAAAACATACATACAAGCGAAATGTACAAATGGAGTGCTGAAAAATTCTTAAATGTATGAATACATAATTTGTTTATATTTATCCTGTTTATATATCTGCAAGCGAAATATACAAGCAGACAAATGAAATATACACCGTAGCTTCTGATTGTATATACTTACCCTGTTTGTATATTTGTAAGTGAAATATACAAACCACAACCTTTATAGTAAACAAAATTATAACTATGAAGCACAATTATCGAAACTATAGTCATCGAGTCTTATTATGTCAATCTTTGCTATTTCTAAAATTCTCGATAGATTGTATTGTTCTACGTCGTTACACAATGTCACATATCCATAGTTTGAATGATAAACCTACAAAAACAAGGTAAGATACGAGGTAGAGCTATTATGAAATGGTAGGACAAAATGAGAAGAAAATATTAAATTAACGACGCGATTACACCAAATTAATCAGTCGTTAATGAATCCTTTCATCACTATCTAACAATGAATTTAAACGATACGATACAATAAAATTAAGAAAAAATTAAAACAAACATTGTATTTAAACTAACAATACAATATACTCCCTCTGTCCCAATTTATGTGACACATTTCGCTTTTCGAGAGTCAAACAGTTTGAGTTTGACCGAGAATTTGCTCATGAAATCTTCAAATTTTTTAAAATGAAATTTATATATTTATAAACTACATAAAAAGTACTATAAGTCACAATAATTGATAATTCAAAATATTTAAAAGATATATG
>JAJOOO010010028.1:0-17880 GCA_029582685.1 Solanum piurae
TAGTTTCTCTCTCATATTGATAAGTTAAAGTTTGAATCTTGCCTACTTGTTACTTAATCAACAATCTATTACTTGCTTACAACCCCCCCCCCCCTTTGTTTACTTGTCTCGGAAATAGTTTGACTAAACGGATATAATAGTGAGTTAAGTTTAAGTCTGAACAATATTCCTCATGGGATCGACCCCAACCTACAAGTTGGGTTCTTTATTTGACAACGATCGCTTCTACCTCTTTAGGGTGGTTTAATTTGAGCGTATCAAGCCACATTTCATGTATTGGCCCAAGCTATGACGGCTCAAACAAATAGGGAGGTTGTGGCTCCCGTGAACCCAAATGCGAGTACGACAAAAAATAGAGTGAGGGACTTTACAAGGATGAATCCTCAAGAATTTCATGGGTCTAAAGTTGAGGAAAATCCTCAAGAGTTCATTGATGAGATGTATAATGTGTTGATGATCATGGGAGTGACATAAGTGGAAAAGGTAGAATTGACCGCTTATCAATGTAAGAGTGTTGCTCAAGTTTGGCTCAACCAATGGAAGGAAGAGAGGGTGGTTGATCTGGGTCCTATTGATTGGGAGAAATTTAAGGTTGCTTTTCTTGATAGGTTCTTTCTCCTTGAGATGAGGGAGGCAAAGGTAATTTAGTTCATTAACCTTCTTCAATGGGATATGAGTGTGAAGAAGTTTGCTTTGAAATTCGCACAATTGCATAAATATTCTCCAACTATGGTTGCCGGTCCAAGGTCAAGGATGAGTAAGTTATGTCGGGTGCTTCCGACATAGTGGTCAAACAATGCCTAACCGCCATGCTTTTTAAGGAGATGGATGTCTCCCGTGTGATGGTTCATGCACAACAAATAGAAGAAGAAAATCTTAAGGGGAATACTAGGAATTCAAAGAGGTAAAGTAGGGATGATGGTGAGTTCTCACATTCAAGGTCTGATGGAGGTAATTGTTCTCAAGGTAAGGGTAGTAGTGAGCAAATGTGGCCCGCGTGTCCGGAATGTTGAAAAATACATACAGGTGAGTGTCTAGCCGGTTCAAGTACATGTTTTGGTTGTGGAAAGATCGATCATAAGATAATGGATCCTTTGGTTGCTAGCAATGAGGGAGATAATAGTTGACAGGCTCAACCCTACCCTCCTCTGGTCCTAGTGGTGGTTGAAAACAAGATAGGCTTTTATGCTCTTCAAACACAACAAGATCATGAGGGTTCCCTGGATGCGGTAATTGGTAAGTTATGGTCTTTTAGCTTGTGGTTATGCATAACTTGATATTGAGTGTTTCATTGGCTATGGTAAGATTCCATGTATGGTGATTGTGGTTGGAATAGTCCTTGAAATCCTTGTGGAAACTTCTCAAGTGTCTACTTGTATCAATGGTTCTGTGGTTGTTAAGACCTTTGTGTTATTCTTGGGTTGAGGGAGATGGATTTGAAAGGACTAGTGGGATTTGCTCCGTAGGAAAGATAGTGTGCTTCATGGTTGGTACAAGAATAAAACTATGTTGATTTTGGAAGAAGTTCCTTATTATGGTTTGGTGTGTGAATATTCGAAGGCGGTGAGATGTCTTAGTATCCCTATCTTTTTCCCTCTATCTCCGAGTCTAAATTGAAGCCTTAGCCCCTCATGGTTCACTCTTTAGGACTCGTGTGTGTCAGTCATCCTCATGTTCCCTCATGCATGCATGCTCATGAAAAAATTGATTTTTCAAAGATATGATTTAGCTTACTTGATTGCTTCATGTTTATGTGCATTTGAATATGAGTTGCATATAGACCTTGTTTTACTCGAAATAAAAATAAAAATGACTTGTTTTCGAAAAATCGACTATACTTATTACTTGAAGAGAAATCAATTTTCCAAATAGAGTCGCCACTCAATTTTTGTTAAAGAAATTAAGTAAACTTATACAAAAAAATTCAAAAGATTTAAATAGAATAAAATCTTTTGAAATTTAGAGGGGTTCGGGGTTCAATTTACATTCCAAGAAGGTGTTAGGCCCTCGGAATGTCCGCTAACTTGCAGTTAACCAACAATTTGACTAACTTGAAAAACATTAACTAAGTAAGAAAACTCATTTTTTTTATTTTTTAAGGGGAATAACTAAAGGGAAACTTTCTAAGGGGAATAATTTATATGTTGCAAGACAAATAATAAAAATAAAGCAAAGCATAAAATTTAAATATTTTAATTTGAATGTACAAGGAGAAATGAGTATCTTTGGGAATTAATTAAGTCAAAACTAAAATCAAGATAAAGTTAAACAAATATAAGAAGAAATGCAAAGTAAAAGAGAGTAAAATTTGGGCTTTTGCCCATGTTCAGGTTGTTAGGCTAATAGGCCCACTCTTCCACCTGTCCTAATTCTATTAAGGCTGCATCATTTGGGCCCTTTTCAGCCCACTTTCATTCTAAAATTTGTCCATTTTAGTCCTCTTTTGGACTGCTGTTGCACCTGGGCCTTTTTAGCCTATTTTCGCCCTTGTATCACTGTGTATACACAGTGTATACCATCGTATATCGGCATGTATATCTGTCCTTTTCTGCATTTTTTGACTTCCGTTTTCCCTATGATTCAGCTCTCATTACTTTATGTCAGCTTCCGAAGCTAAAAAAATGAAATGGCTGACTCGATAAAGAGATTTGAGCTTCCATGGATCATCTAAAAAATGCAAAGAGGAAGTCCCCAAGGAACTCAGGAAGGCAACCCCACAAACAACAAAATAGAAGAGAAAATGGATTAGGGAGGCTGCTAAAATCATATAGGATTTAAATACATTTATCAAGCATATCTTGGCTGAATTAAAACATGAAATAAAAGGAATCTAAACAGTGAAACACTAACTACAACTAATGAAAAATTAGAGTATTTAGGAAACACGCAAGAGTAATACCAAATAAATAAATAACCCAGCATGACAAGGATTTTTTTTTTTTTGCTAGCAACTTGCAAGAAACACACATAACATAACTATTTTATGTAAACAGTAAGCTCAAATTAGCATGATTCCCTAAACAATTTCAACTAGTAATGAATATTCATGATAGTGGGCTGATATTATTAAGAAATTGAGTGCTTAAGTCAAGTACTCATGGGAACATGAGTGCAACATGAAGCCTCAAGGAGAAGAGAAACAAGCACACAAATCCATACAGGCCAAGCAATAAATAAATAGATATGTCAATTTTTTTGACCAACTTTGAGACGAAAGAACTACAAATTCTAAATGATCGCACACAAAGGGGACATGGCTTCCAGATTTGGCATCAAAATCACATTGCCAAAATTTCATATAAGCTATGTAGGAAATATGTGACAAATGAAGTTACAATAGTACTATACACAAAACTAAAGAAAGAAAGATTTCTGAACATTAACAAGACCAAATTGCAGCAAGAATAACTCAATAGCTAGGTAAGATTTAATTAAATAAGGACACATTATTGAATCAAGGCTACAACAGGTATAACTGTGGTAGAACAAAGATTCCTAAGTCTATACCAAGACAACAATTAATAACTTCTAAACATGAATAGGAATCTAATAGTAGCAGCTTAACCAAATTATGAGGAAGTTAATATTTTCATGACTCAAGCAACATAAAACAAAAATGCAAACAAAATCACAAACAAACACATATTTAATGCATACTAATGGAATGCAACATAATAAAAGGAAAATAGATTACCTTCTTCGGTGCAACGAACCGGAAACAAGCAAGCTCGAGGATGATTCCAACCACCACAGGGAGCTTTCGATGAACTCCGAAGCACAATGACGAGAAGGAAACCAAAATCTAGACTCAAGACTCTATGACTCAAACATTAAGAGCACTGGTTCTTCCACTATCTTTCCGCTCGCTATTCACCTCAATTTTGGCTTCTATCGAGTGTGCCTTTCAGTGTCACTCTATATTTTGTGTCTATTTTATTTCTATCATCTATGTATTCTTTTTCCTAGCCCCCCTCAAACAATGAAAAAAGAGGAATATATAAGAGAGAATAGAGGAAATGAATTTGGGGGAAAATGGGTAGATTTTAGGGTGAAACTTGAAATTCAAAATTCGAATTCTTTGTAGGATAAGGTTGCCAGCTTCAATTTCGTACCCATTTTCAACGGATTGAGAATGAGGGCCGCTTGATTCTCGAACAAGGGCGAGTGAGATGCGAAGATTGTTCCACCTATCGATTCGAGAATATTCTTGTACGAGAGGATAAGGGAGAGGGGAGAGGGACGCGGGATGCATGAGATTGGTCGAGTTCGCGTACCACTGGAGTTTTGGGTTTCATTCTGTTCGGGTCGCGATAAGGAAGAAGGATAACGACATACATGGGTCGGTTTTGGTATTGTACGCTATTGTATGTATTTGTTGGGTCTTTTGAATTGGATTGCTGATAAGAATGGATTTGGGATAGGATTTATGCTGAAGGATTGGGAATTAGGTTATTGGGCCGGCTGGAAAGAAAATAAAGGCCCATAATTTGGTCTTTCTGGTGAGTTGAAAATAAAGTGAGGAAAATGGCTACAATTGCAATTGAGAATTTGGCCCATTGGATTGCAATTATAGCCATTGAATTAAGGACTTAGCCAAACTGAGTTAATTAGTAAATTCGACTAATAATTAAATAGGACGAATTAATGTAATTAATTAACGAGCTTCTTAATCTTAAAAAAATAAAATAATTAACTTGATTATAAACTAATTAACCTAAAATATAGACTATTGAATAATTAAATTAATTAACTAAATATTTAATTAAAACAAAATCTTTTTGAGACATTTTTCAAATATTTATAAAATAAACTAATTATAAAAATGACTAAAAATTACTTTAAAATAGAATAAAAAGCATTTTCAATTTTTTATAAAACTAATTATTTTAAATCGTTTGAAATTGAAGAAGCTCGGTGATTAAACTATAATGTGGAGGTAAAAAATTGGGTGTCAACAAACCTTATGAAATTATGTTTTGAATATATTTTAGGTTGGAGTCGAGGTTCCTCCTTGGTTATGTGTATTTTGATAATGTGCAATATTGTTTTGGTTTTTAGTTTCTCTTCTACTCTTTTCGTGCAAGTTTGAGTTACATTCGAGGACGAATGTTCCTAAGGGGGAGATATTGCAACACCTCAGATTTAAGAAAGCCTTGGAAGGGGTCAAGTGGGCAAGAAACAAGCCCACAAGTTGACAATGGAACCCTGCACTGATCCCTAGATGGGCCGTGAAAGGGACCACCATCCGTTAATGGAATCGTGGTAGGTTTCCAAAACCTGCCTGGGCAGGCTCCACCTGGACAGACGCCCAAACAACTCATGGTTATGATGACGGGTCGTCAAAGGGTTCGTCAAGTGTGTCAATTAGAAGGGGATATTCCCCAGTCACTAGTCAAGGACCACGGGAGTTTAAATGACCTATGAAGTCCCACACGGACCGTTAATGGGGCTTATAAGACTTAGATTTTAAGGTCAACTTCAAACGATCATATAATTTAGCACAACCCATGACTTATAAAATTGATGATCTCTGAGTCCTCTTTCCAATGCTACCTAATTTGCCTAATTCTAAGTACGGAGTAAAAAGTAATGCTCTAAATAGTGAAGCCCTATCGGGTAGGGTTTCTTCAAGACCCGTTAGACGGGTAGTGGTACTCTAAATGACTTGTTTTGGTTTCCCACTAAGAAAATTTAGCAATTTTAAGTCCGGCGGGGGAGGGGGTTATTGGATCTTTTCCCTGTTGTTTTAACTCAATACTACGTCATTTTGCCTTCTAGCCAAAGCCCTAATGTAACATCCCGTATCTGAAAAAAGGGTAATAAACCAAAATTCAGAACTTATAGGTGCCATCCACGAGGACCACATATGGTCTGTAGGTGGAACCACAGACCGTAGGTGGAGTCTGTAGATTGGACACTCAGTAACTTGTCCAGGCCATGGACTACGGAGGGACCTACAGACCGTAGGTGGGTCCCGAGGTAGTAGGTCCAGGCAAAAGTCTCTGAACTTAGTGAGGACGTGCATGAAGGACCGTAGGTCCAACCACGATCCGTCGATGGGGTCTCGTGGGTCAGCAGCTGCCAACTATTTTAAGGGGTAGTTGGGTCTTTTCCTAATTAATTAATCCCAATACTATGTCATTTTTCCTACATTTAGAACCCCTATATAAGACTTTTTACCCCCAAATTCAACCCATTTAATCATTCTTCAAAATTCCCCAAAAGAAATCAAGTCTCCTCCCAAATATTCTCTCTCTAGAATCTGAACAAGAAAAATAAGATTCAACCTAGGGTTTCAATCTAAGGGTCCAATTTCTCCATTAAAGGCTAGCATTTGGATTCAAGGTATGGTAGTTTTCCTCCAATAATCCCTCTTATTCATGGAGTCCCCAAATTCCTTTTTTTTTAATAGGTAGAATTTCCCAATTAGCTAGGGTTTTCTTCAATTAGCATGGGTTCTCTTCTTTATTGATTTAATTAATTGGTTATACTCTTCTAAGCATGAATTGATAAATTTCTATTGTTTTATGATGTTTTCCCCTATGAACCCATGTGTCACCCATGAAGGGTGTGTTGAGATTTGGGAGACGGGGAAAGCTTAACCCTAGGTTTATTGAGCCTTTTGAGATCCTTCGATAGTTGGTAAGGTTTCATATGAGTTGGCTCTACCTACGGTATTCTCAACTATCCATCCACTTTTTCATGTTTTGATGCTCTACCGGTGTATTCTTAATAAGTCTCTTGTGCTTCAATATGATGGAGTAGAGTTGGATGACTGTTTGACCTTCTTAAATGAGAAGTTTCCATTATAGCTAGGGATCTGTAGCAGTTGCGTTCAAGATCCCTTCATTTGGTTAAGGTCCATTGGATGCATTATTCCGATGAAGAGTCTACCTAGAACATCGAGCATGATATGCAGGAGCAATTTCTTGGCTTGTTTGAGTTTTCAGGAACTTCTTGAATCTTACTTTCATGGATGACAGTCATTTTTAGTTGTGGATATTGTGTTGAATCCTTTTTGTATTTATGCCACTTGTTCAACATTTAAGCATTCTTATAGCAACCCCAAGTAATTTATGACTTGTTGGATGATGTGCCACAAAATAGTGGAACATTTGATGCTTAATAACTATGAACTAATACTGGAATTAAGTGAAATTTTGGATTATTTGATGGGTTTTTTAAATGTGCAGGTAGAATCTGGGTTGTATAGAAAAGCAGAAAAAGAAGCATAATTGATGTCGACCAAGTGAAATTCAGGCCCAATTTCACAGACCGTGCACTTCATTAAGGTCCGTAGTGGAGCTCATGGAAGTAAGGCAATGTTGGGCCTTGAGAAGATGAAGAGCAGGAATAACCAAGTGAAGACCACAGAGGGTTCTACGGGCCGTAGTCCTCACAACGGACCGTGGTAGCTACCGTGAAGCTGAACCAGTGTGACATCAAGGGAGAAGTGAAAGAAGGTTGAAACCCAAGTGAAGACCACGGGCGACTTCATGGACCATGGTTCTCACTACGGACCGTGGTAGCTCCCGTGGTGCATTTTTCAGTGAAGGCATTGAAGACCCAACCTTTGGGAAAGTTAAAGGGAAGATCACGGCGTGAAGCCCTCCACGAACCGTAGAAGTGGTCGTAGAGCCATCCGACATTTCTGTCCTAGTTCGACTAGGACTCATTTTAAACATTCTATTTTGAACTACTTTAGATCATTTTTGTATGATTATTCATTATCTTACATTTTACGACTAAGAACACAGTATTACTTTCAGCTTCTGATATTTGGATTTTTTATTATTGTTATCAGTTGGAAATTCGGATTTAGACTATCATATTATCAAAGTGGTTGTTGATTTGATAATTATTTTCGTAAGTATTTCTCAATATGTTTTCATCCCTAATTACTTATTGTTTATGTGAAAGCATGAGTGGCTAAATACCACGACTGGGGTTGTGGGATCTATGACGATATTCTAGGTGCGATACCGTAAAATGAGTAAAAGGCAGTCTGTGTGTACAACCTATAGTTTTTAGCTTTTAATATCATTTTAGTCTAGTGAGTGCACACATTCGGCGAGCCTGTATCTGGTATTTATTCGAGAGAAAAATACCAGTTAGGAAAAAGTTGAATTAAATCAACAAATTGGAGTTAAAGCTTGAGTTTGAGAGAAAAGATCTTTAACACCATATCATTTCAAGCAAGGTTCAATGTTAGTAACACTCCAAGGTCGAGAGAACATGAGTGATCATTATCTGATTAGGCTGAGAAATATTAGATAAATTTAACTCACAAGGATTCTGTAAACATTGATTTGCCTGACACTCAAATTACGGGAGAACACTAGAACTAATGTTATGGTGAACACAATCCTGGTTTCTCTTAATTAATTGAATCAGTCTTACAACGAAATAGTTTGTTAGTCTTGAGCCTAGATTTTGACTGCAAGTTTTGGTAATTATAACAATTCAACCATACCCAATTTACTTTTATTTGTTATTTGTCTAGGAGATAATAACAACATTCGAATAAACGCGATAGTGAAACCTTATCTGTAAATAAATTCTCTGTGGGATCGACCTCAACTCTAGTTGAGTTCTGTAAATTGACATCGACCGTTTACACTTCTTAATTGAAGTGTAAGTTTGGAGGTATCAAATTTTGGCAGCGTCGCTGCCGGGAAATTTCAATTCAAAAGTGTTTTACTAGCTTTTATTCGGTTGGAGTTATATTTTCTAATTTTACATTTTTTTGGTATTTGTGTCTTTTTCAGGAGAGTCAGATTGTGCATGCCCAACACTAGAAGCAAAGGAGCCCCATTGCTTCCTTACAACCCTGAATTTTAGAGAACTTTTCGAAAGATGGTTAATGCACAAGAATTAGAGGCTCAGAGACACAAACTGGGACTAGAAGCTGAGATTGATGCTGCAACGAATGTACATCAAACTGCAGGAATCGATCAACCTATGCCAGGTTTCCAGCAAAATGATAGAATCAATCAACCTATGGTAGTAGAGGAGAACAGAGGGGAGGAAGGAGTAGTCCATCCCCAGCGCCAACTAATACCCCAAAGGGGTAGAGCTCAGCATCCAGCTCATATGATGTATGAAGAAGATGATGATGACTTTGATGGAGCTGGAGCCACTGGAGCCATAGTGTTACCTGCACTACCCTCATATCTTAAGTTCACAATCACCAGCACCATGATACAATTGTTGAACCTGAAAGGTATGTATAGAGGTGCAGATGGTGATAATGTAAATCAGCACTTGATGAATTTTATGGCAATCTATAAGTCACAAGAGATTCCTGGGGTCAACCAAACAACAATGAGATTGAGGGTGTTTCCATTGTCTCTTACTGGAGAGGCGACTAACTGGTTGAATGAGATGCCAGATGACTCCATCAGAACTTGTAATGAGTTGAAGGAAGATTTCCTGGAATGATTCTTCTTAGAATCAAAAGAGTTGCAGATGAAGGACGCGATTAGTACACACAAGCAGCTACCAAGAGAAGCTATGCATGATACTTGGTGGAGGTTCAACCAAAAGCTGAAGAAATGCCCCAACCATGATCTTACCAAAAGGCATCTTAAACAGGCCTTTTATAGGTCTCTGAATTATGTTACTAAACTTGTTGTTGATGCATTTTGTGGAGGCTCATTTATGAGGAAGTCATTTGCGGAGAGCATGCAACTATTGAATGAGTTCTCAAAGAACAACAGAGCATGGTACACTAGAGATGCAGAGGTAGGAGAGCTTGGGTATACATTTGAGCTTTCAGCTGAACAGAGGAAAAAAAAAGAAAAAAGGGACCAAGACATGGCACATATGAGGAATCAAATAAATCTGGTCACAAAGCACCTTGTCGCCAAGTCTGAAAAGGTGAATGCTGTGGGACAGCAAAACAAGTATGAGGATCAGATCTTGACCTTACTGAGGAAGATAACTACTTGGGGAACCAAGGGAATTTCCAAAATTATAACTCTAGAAATCAGGGTTACAATTCTGGAAACTCAGGTCAGAACTATGCTAGGGATAGTCAGTATGATAGGCCCTCAAATAGAGATCAAGGAAACTGGCAAAATAAAGATGGGTATAGGAATGATCGCAGTGGTGTTTATGTGCCCCCAGGCAATAGAGACCGGGCAAGTGGTAGTTCCAGCAGATCTAAGCTGGAAGATATGATGGATAAAGTACTCCAGAAGGTTGAATCAATTGATGCATGGGTAAAATAAATGAGAGGTGATTTCTCAAGCATGAGTCAGTTGGTGGACTCTCACACCACCTCCATTAAACAAATTGAGCAGCATTTGGGGCAACTGTCAATCTCACTGAATCAGAGGAAGAATGGATCACTACCAAGTGACACCATTCAAAATCCCAAGAAGGATGGGCACTGCATGGCCATCGCCACCAGGAGTGGTAAAGTTCTTACTGACCCTATTTCTGCAGGTACAAAAAATGGACAGATTCTGGAGCAAGCTGGCAGAGATGAGGATGAAACTATACATGTAGATGACTTGGAAGAAACTCATCCTAAAGAACAACCTGTGAGAGGAAAAGAGAGGGAGGTTGAGGAAAACCTGCCTTTACATCAGATCCCCAGACCACCTCCTCCTTTGACTCAAAGGCTAAAAAAGAAACTTGAAGATAGGAAGTTTACAAAGTTTATCACCACGTTGAAACAACTTTCAGTAAACATACTACTGGTGGAAGCCCTGGAGAAGATGCCAGTATATGCCAAGTTCATGAAAGACTTGGTTACCAAGAAAAGAGCTGTAAGTTTTGATTTTTCCAACGATGTTCATCATTGCAGCGCCATTGCTACCAGATCTCTGGTTCAGAAGAAAGAAGATCCAGGTGCACTCACGATCCCATGCACCATTGGGTCAATTAGCTTTGCAAAAGCTTTATGTGATCTAGGATCTAGCATCAACTTGATGCCATTAGCTATTTACAAGACGTTGGGATTGGGAGTACCAAAACCAACAGCAATAAGGTTGATGATGGCTGATAGATCAATTAAGTGGCCTGTGAGAGTCCTATGTGATGTACTTGTGAAGGTGGACACCTTCATTTTTCTGGCTGACTTCGTGATCTTGGATTGCGAGGTGGACTTTGAGGTCCCCATCATTTTGGGAAGACCATTTTTGGCAACAGGGAGAGCCTTGGTAGATGTTGAGAGAGGTGAGCTGAAGTTTAGACTTAACAAAGATGAGGTGAAATTCAATATTTGTAGGCCAATGAAGCAACCCAATGATATGAATATGATATCTACAATAGAGGTGGTTGCTGATGAGGACATGAGGGTACCCATAGAAGAGAGAATGGCAGTTAAAATATTAGCAGCAGTGCTGATGAACTTTGACGCTAATTTTCAGTCTGACTATGTAGAGACTGTGAATACTTTGCAGGGGAGGGAGCACACTCGTATGCTCCAAAGAAATTGGACCTGGACTTGAAAAATAGGCCAAGCCCTCCAGCAAAACCATCCATTGAGGAGCCACCGGTGCTAGAGTTGAAACAATTACCTAGTCACCTCAGGTATGTAATTTAGGGGACTAATAACACTTTACTCGTGATTTTGGCTACAGATTTAAATGAAGAGCAGGTTAAGGAGCTGATCACGGTGTTGAGAAGGTACAAAAGGGCCATTGGGTGGACCATTGCAGATATAATTGGAATACCTCCGGGTATATGCACCCACAAGATTCAACTTGAGGACGATTGCAGCCCAATCATTAAACACCAGCGGAGAGTAAACCCACCTATGAAAGAGGTGGTTAAGAAGGAGATTATCAAGTGGTTAGATGCTGTGGTGGTTTATCCCATTTCTGACAGTCACTGGGTCAGTCCAGTGCAATGTATGCCTAAAAAAGGCGGATAATTGTGGTGGCAAATGCCAAAATGAATTAGTCCCACTAAGAACAGTCACTGGATGGCGAATGTGTATGGACTACAGGAAGCTCAACAAGTGGACTTTCAGGGATCATTCCCCCATGCCTTTCATGGACCAGATGCTTGATAGGTTGGCAAGTAAAGGGTGGTATTGTTTCTTAGATGGATACTCTCGCTACAACCAGATATCAATTGCTCCTGAAGATCAGGAAAAGACCACCTTCACATGTCCTTATGACACCTTTGCATTTAAATGCATGCAATTTGGACTGTGTAACGCACCAGCAACATTCCGAAGGTGTATGATGTTCATTTTATCTGACATGGTGCAAGACACTTTAGAGGTATTTATGGATGATTTCTATATAGTAGGTGATACTTGCGTTGATTGTTTGTTGAATCTTAGCAGGGCTTTACAGAGATGTGAGGAGGCTAACCTGGTGCTGAATTGGGAGAAGTGCCCTTTCATAGTGAAGGAGGGCATAATTCTTGGACATAGGGTATCACAGAAAGGGATCGAGGTCGACAAGGCCAAGATTGAAGTGGTTGAAAAGTTACCTCTGCCGATCTGTGTGAAGGGTGTTCGAAGCTTCCTAGGATATGTCGGATTCTATAGGCGTTTCATCAAGGACTTCTCCAAAATTGAACACCCTATGTGCAAGCTTTTGGAGAAGGAGGTGAATTTGTCTTTGATGAGGCATGTCTCAAAGCTTTTGAGTGCCTAAAAGAAAAACTGATTTAAGCACCAGTGATTATTAGCCCAGACTGGGCACAACTATTTGAGGTGATGTGTAATGCTAGCGGGACTGCGTTAGGAGTTGTGTTGGGACAAAAGCGCAACAAGATGTTCCATCCGATTTACTATGATAGTAAGTTGCTAAATGGGGCACAGTGAAACTACACAGTCACTGAGCAGGAACTATTGGCTGTAGTGTATGCATTTGAAAATTTCAGAGCTTACCTGCTTGGAACTAAGGTGATAGTTCATACAGATCATGATGCCTTGAGATATCTCATGGCAAAGAAAGATGCGAAACCCAGGCTGATCCGATGGGTGCTGCTTCTCCAAGAGTTTGACTTTGAAGTGAAGGACAAGAGAGGTTGTGAGAACCAGGTAGCTGATCACCTGTCTAGGTTTGAGGCTGCAAAGAAGGAAGAAATTGAGTTTGAGATGGATGATACATTCCCGGATGAACATGTATTAGCTGCAACTCTTGACCTTATTCCTTGGTTTGCTGACTATGCTAATTTTGTGATTAGCGATGTGCTGCCCGAGGGGCTGCCATATCAGCAAAGTAAAAGGTTCCTGGATGATGTTGGCAAGTACTTTTGGGATGAACCATATCTGTACAGGGTTTGTGCTGACTAAATAATTAGGCGATGTATTTCGGAAGCTGAAATGTTGCACATTCTAGAGGCCTGTCACTCATCTCCAGTTGGTGGTCATCATGGAGGTGCTCGAATAGCCCATAAGATACTTCAGTGTGGGTACTACTGGCCCACAATTCATCAAGATACAAGGTACATTGGACATAGTAAGGAGCTGTGATGTGTGCCAGCGGCAAGGAGCCATCTCTCGGCACTATGAGTTACCCATGGCTCCTATTCTGGAGGTGGAATTGTTTAATGTGTGGGGTATTGATTTCATGGGCCCCTTTGTGAGCTCATATGGGAAGAAATACATACTGGTTACGGTTGACTATGTGTGCAAATGTGTTGAAGCTATTGCTTTACCTGCGAACGATGGAAATAGTGTTGCTGGTTTCCTGAAAAAGAACATCTTCTCAAGGTTTGGAACACCCAGAGCCATTATCAGTGATGGTGGTTCTCACTTCTTCAACAAGGTGTTCAGCGTGCTTCTGACCAAGTATGGGGTAAAACAACACAAGGTGGCAACACCTTATTACCCACAAACCAGTGGACAAGTAGAGGTTTCCAACAGGGAGATTAAAGCAATCTTGGCCAACACAGTTAATGCCAATAGGACAGATTGGGCAAGGAAGCTGGATGATGCTCTATGCGAATATCGGACAGCTTTCAAGACACCTATTGGTATATCTCCATACCAACTGGTGTTTGGAAAGGCATGTCATTTTCCAGTTGAGCTTGAGCATAGAGCACTCTGGCCATTGAAGAAGCTAAACCTCAGTTGGAGCGAAACTGTGAACTTGGGGTTGGATCAGATCAATGAGACGGATGAGTTCCCTTTGGGAGCTTATGAGAAATCAACACTGTATAAGGAGAGGATGAAGCTATATCATGACAAGTATATTGAGAAACGAAGCTTCACTCCTGGTGACTTGGTGTTACTTTTCAACTCCAGACTTCGTCTGTTCCCAGGAAAGCTGAGATTTAAATGGTCTAGACCGTTTAAGGTCACACATGCTTTTCAATCTAGTGCTATTGAACTGGAAAATGAGAAAGGAGAGAAGTTCAAAGCTAATGGTCAGAGAGTCAAGGCATATTTGGGAGCTCCTGAGGATGTGAATATTGTAGAGGAATGCAAACTTGATGAAGGCTGAGTAATCAAGTAACCTGCATCGCGCCACGACGTTAAATTGTGCCCTGCTAGGGAGGAAACCCAAGAAGTAATTGTATTAGGTATGTTCCCTTTCGCCTTATTTTTCTTTATTTTTGTAGAGTCACGCTATACTGATCTGTGCAGGAGAGAATAGGTGAAAAAATGCAGGACCTGGTGCAGACTGAACTTCACAGACATTTCCATGGACCGTTGTGCTCTTCACGGGTACTTTCACGGTTCATCAATTTGAGGACAAAAGTGCAGAAGCTACTGGAAATTGCATAAAAGGGTTCACAGTCCGTTAAAGTTTGTACGGACCTTCTAGCCTCTCGTGAACCTCAGGTATGAATGCCAAGTTTCAAAGTTGCAGTCACGGACAGGTTCACGGACCGTGATACCCTTCACAGGCAACTTCACGATCCGTGGTCTTCCACAATCAAGTGTTACGTCAACCCAGTACTTCCAAGGAATCGACCTGACCCGTGAAAGGAAAAATTGGATTTAAAAGTATATATTGCTCTTCAAACACCAAAGGTCAGATTTTTCTCCTTTTTTCTCTGCCACAACAATTCTTAAGAGGTTTAAAATTGTTCCCATCATCCATAATTCTTAAATTCATCAAAGATTCCAAGCCCTAATCCTAAGTTGTCAAGAACCTCCAATCGCAGTCACTGATTCATCTTTCTGTGCGAAATTTGTTTCTGAACTTCAAGTAAGTTCTTTTATCACTTGCCATAAAGTCGATCTTGTATAACAGGCAGTTGAGTTACTCCGATTTAGTCGAGTTTAGTATAAGTATGTGACGAGTTACTTGTGATTTGTACTGAATTGTAGTGGGTAAGTCAAATTGGGAAGTTTTAACTGTTCTTGTGTGTTAGTCTATAACAGAGGGTCAAATTTGTTGGTAATTGGTTGACTTTAGGTTAAGTAATTTAGTTGAGTAAGAAGTAGGGTAAAGACTCAGTTTTAGGAAGCTCTTGTATTTGTGTAAAAATGGTGGTTAAGTGCTAAATTTCGATGTTGGGATGAAGGCGACTGACATATGGCCCCAGGGGTAAGACTACGACAGGTTGTACGGACCGTGGAAGATATCACGGGTCGTGAAGCTTGTCGTAGATCACACTTGAAGGCAACCCATCCCTCAGTTTAAGTTCAAGGGCAGTATCACGAACCGTGGTGCATTCCACGGGCCGTGAACCTATTCGTGAACATCCCTTGGTACAATTGTGAAATACTACTTTTACACACCGACTCTATTTCAACTCCACGAGGGATTTCATGGTCCATGGTCCATACGACGGCCCGTGCAAATGCTCGTAGAATTTCATTTG
This sequence comes from Solanum piurae, assembly GCA_029582685.1. Lineage (NCBI taxonomy): Eukaryota > Viridiplantae > Streptophyta > Magnoliopsida > Solanales > Solanaceae > Solanum > Solanum piurae. The sequence continues at coordinate 15,748 of JAJOOO010010028.1, forward strand.
TAAATTTTTTTTCCTGTACTTAATGTTTGTTCATCTTTTGATTCCGTGGCCTTTCTCGATGATAGATTGGGTGGCGATATTCTTAAGATAAGGCGTCACGATGATATTACACAAGGGAAGTCTGAGTACCCGATAGTGCGTCATTTGACTATGTTGATTACTAATGAGCTCTCTATTTATCAGGTACAACGGGTCCCAGAAGAAAGAATGCTAAAAACTTGCCCCCGTCACCGCTTTGCAATCAGAGGGTCATGACGACTCCAAAGCGAGTGGGTCTGAGGTGCAAATAAATGTTACACCTGAAGATCACTCGTGTCGGGCTACTAGATCATTGGCTAGAAGAGCTATTCTCCAGGACTCTCCTCCTTAGTCTGAAGAGGGAGGTAGTAGTTCTGATAACGGGGAAAACTCGGGAAGTCAATCTGATGTTGCTGCAAGTAGCCAATCTGCAGATGACTCGGGAGGGAGTGCTGAATCTGATGGCGGTTCTCAGGACGACACAAGTACCTCTTCACCTGTGGATAATACAGAAGATGAAACTGAAGCCTGAGAAGAAGCAATTAATAGAGAGGATGAGGAGGAAATCCTTGATGATGATACCATGGTGATGTATGTGAACGCTCAGGAACCTAACCCTGCATTGAGACCATAACTGATTTCCTGGTATCGCTCCATGTGGACTGTCAACCGGTCTAAATATTTCTTCGATAATGGCATCAAGGCATTCTCAGATATCTATCGGATGTTTCAGCTCCATCAGTTCGACTGGATGGACAATGCACCTGGCGCATACTCTATCCACCTAACCAGAGAATTTTATTCCTCTGATGCAGCTACATTGATGAATTTTTCTACGGATATAGAGACCACAAAATGTGGATAGAAAGACATGGTTATTACATGGGGTCCACTTAACTCAATCATAGTTAGGGGCAAATCAATAGATATTTCTGAGGCTTCGATTAACAGAATGTTGTACGGCTCAGAATACTCTACATCAGCTTTAGTTGGCCTTTTTGAGCGCAAACATCATGAGGTCACTAGTGATGCTACGATGGAAGATCAGACTTCTCGAGAAAGGTTTTACGCTGGATTGTAAAGCAGATTGCCATAGATGGGGAAAATGAAGTTTGGGTCACCACAACTAGAACACTCATCACTAAAGCTTTGCTGTCTTTTCCAGTCAAGGTTTGGTGGGCTATCGTCCGAGTGTAATTGTGATCGACAGCTAATGATAACACGTTGTCACCTTCCCTGGCCTCGTTGGTAGCCTGTCTTATGGTTGGTTACCCGGTCAATGCGGGACGGATAATGGCAATCGAGATGAGAGACAGGGCACTAAATGAGAGAGTTGCACTTCCTTTTCCCTGTCTGATAGGGAAATTATATGGAGGAGCGAACATTCCTCCAAACAGCCTGGTTGAAAGGTGGGGTGAGGCATTCAGAATAACCCAGGTTTCTAAAATCAAGGATGTCGCAAACCATCTCATTGGTGCAAAGTCTGCCGCTGTGAGTACTTTAGCTGTTGTTTTACATTTCCAAATTGATATCCCATATGCAGATAGAGGTCCAGCACATGGAGAGTCATCACAACCTTCAACAGAGGCACCACCACCTCCAGCTTCGACCTCCTAGGCTCCAGCTACCTTTGTCACTATCCCTATGTTTTTTCTTGAGAAATTGGTTGTAGATCAGTGCCAGACCAGGACATTCGTAGATCAGATTGTGCTCCGGATGACTCAGCTAATAAAGATAAAGGTGTTAGCTGCGAAAAAGAAGATAAAAAATGAGATGAGGATGAAGCTATCGGTCTTAAACGATAGAATGGATGGTTTGGAGAACCTTGTTCAGGATCGATTCAAGGCTGCCGGTTCAGCATATACTGAAGAGTTCAGAGCCTAGTTGGCTGAGATGCGCACTCAGATTGCTAAGCTAGCTGAAAAGCCAGTACAGGTGCCCACTGATAGACCGTGAGTCTACAGTATTTCTAATACATTTCACTTACAAGTTATGTGTGTCTAGGGCCTTTTTGTATTGGTTTTTATGTGTTTTTATCATATTTTGCAGGAAAGATGTTCAGGCGCGGAATTAAAGAGACAACTGAAAGAAATGCAAAAAAGGGCATCTACGGAG
>JAJOOO010010029.1:0-26507 GCA_029582685.1 Solanum piurae
TTTTTTTTGCTAATAATAATGAAATGATTTTTGACTCACCCTAAAATGGAAATCCTATGTGGCGCGATTTCATTGGTCAATTTTGTAGGATCCCCATTTTTAAAGAATCTTTTAAACTTGTCCAAAAAGAATCTACAATTGAATCCTTACAAAATAAAATAAAATAACATAAAGTCCCCACATTCCTTCACTCAATCATTCAAAGTGAATAGTCTAACGCATGATTATAATGAATATTAGAAAACCAAAGTGTGTTTGCTTTTTCAAGAAAGACATTAGAGTAAATGTTAACCATATGTTTATTTACCCCACCACATTATTCCTTAATGGTTAGGTTTGCTTCTTACTAAGTCTAAAGTTGTCGAAAGTTACCCTATAGGCTATATATAAGATAATAAGATATATTTGTTTACTCCTTCAACTCAATTTAAATACAAACACATGTATCCATAATCTTTTTAAATGATATATATATATATACAATTCGAGTTGAGGTGAAATTAGATAGAATTGTGGTGTTGAAGTACAAATAAATTAGACATTTAGGCTCGGTATTGTTCCAAAAAAAAATGGTATTATATAATGTAACATAGAACTAAAATAAGAAAGTTGACATGAAAAAGTGCTACTAATTAGTATTATGTGACAGAAAGATATTCATCAGAATAAAAGACATGTTTTATAAAATAACGATATAATAATATTATATGAACGTTAATATTAGCTTATAAAATTTAATATATCCACAATTTAAGCGTCACGGATTAAAGAGCAAAGTGCAAGTAATACACGTAGAGAGTAAGAAGAGTGCATATACACTACTTAGTGGAACTTAATGACTTTCCATGGAAGTTAGATTAAGGTGGTTTATAATGATGATGACATGGCCTTATTATATTTACCATTATATTTGATAATTGAATTTAACTTATATATATTGATGAGGAATGCTTATGCCTTAGATGATTCGATGATTTAAATTCTTGTGAACGGTTTGATTGAGTTTGTTCTATCCTTAATTAGAAATGGTCCCGCAATAGTAATGAAATAATCTTTTTACCTTTACAAGATAGGAGTAAGGCCGCATACGCTCGACCTTTCTCAGACTCCACTTGTGAGATTATATTGGATGTGTTGTTATTGTTGAATGAAAATCATGTTGGGAATGAAAAAAATTTCCCATTGGAAGTGTCGTCCTCAGGAATAGACCATGAAATATGCGAATTCAGATTTAGCTAGGCCTTAATGCAAAAGAGAAAAAATATATTTCATGCTAGGTTTTAAACTTATCATATGTTGTTTGATACTATTAGTCCTAATTTGACAATAACATGTGGAATTTGGATCTTAAAACAGTTGACCCAAATGAAAAGATCATTTAGTTTCTTTTTGGGCCTATCTTGTCCAATACTCACTAGTTTGGGGCAAATAGTTGCTTTGATGTATAACTATTTAAAATATAGCAATATTTAAACAATATTTATATTTTAGCCATTCTTGAATAAAGCTTCAAAATTCAGAACAGTTTAATATAGAATGATCGTTGAAACTTAATGGAATGTTTGCGTCAATTGCAACCTATTTTTTCTATCGTCTTTTACTATAGTTTTTATTTTTGTATTTGTCGAATTTGTTGTTGAAAACGTTTTTCTTAAGTTGAAAGTCTATCGAACACAATTTTTTACATAACACAAATAGGGCTAATGTCTATGTATACCGCCCTATGAAAATCTCAAAATTTAGACTTTAATTTATATTTCTCATGGTAAGTTACAGTTATATAATTGCCAACTTAAGTGGAGCTAAAAAAGATTAGAGATCAAATATTGGTGAGTAAAAAAAAAAAAGGAAACATGAAATGATTGAGACAAAACATTGCTCAATAACCACCCGTTAATTATTTAATTATTAAGCATAATTATGTGCTCGATCCATCCAATAAGCAACCTTAGCTATCACAATAAATTAAAGGAAAAACCCAACTTTAAAATTTATAAATAAGTAGATTACGTTGGTAGACATTTTTGAAGATGATATAAACAAGTTTTACAAATAAATTTACCCCATTAAACTACGCCATTTTACAATTATTAAAACATGTTTCTTTTACAAATATGAATTTATTCATTTTTAAAAGTCGGCATTTGCGAGCTGAGATATTTTCCATTTTATTTATTTCACAGTAATAAATAAAATAAGCTACTATCAATTGCCCAAATATATTTATATCCATTTAATTGAAAAAAAAAATATCCATCTTCCTCTTCTATTTTCCCCTTCTCAATTTTCGATCATCACAGAAAATTTCTGAAGAAAATCCTCAAAGAAGCTGAGAAACATCAATAATCTGCATAGAGAAGAAAAGGGGTTGAAGAAAAATTCGATCTTTTGTAGGAGATGGCTCTAATGCGCCTTCTCACTCAGGTCACTTCTTGATTTTTTATTTTTTTTATATATATAAGAAGATTTTGGCTCAAATATAGTTGATTTTGTTTTTATTTTCTCTATTTGATTCGAGGGGTTTTGTGTTTCTGTTTGTTTTTATTCGGGTTATTGTTGTTCACGAGATGTAGAGTAAAATGGATTTCAATTGAGTGGAATGGTTATGAATGATTCATATAATTGATTCGAACTTGTTTGGGATTAATATGTAATCGGTTGATGGTTTGAGTTTGAGATTGAGGTTGAGATTTCACTATATTATTAGGTTAGATTAGAAATGCCCTAATTTTTGTAGTTTTATGGGTTTTTGTTTCCAAGATTGTTTTTTTTTTTCCATATTTATTTGGTAACTAGAGGTAGAATAAAATGGATTCCAATAGAGTGGAATGGTTCTCAATGATTCGTATAATTGACTCGAACTTGTTTGGGATTAAGATGTAATCGATTGATGGTTTGAGTTTCAGATTTTACTATATTAGGTTAGAGAAGCCCTAATTTTTGTAGTTTTATGGGTTTCTGTTTCCAAGTTTGGATTTTGTTTCATTTTTATTTGGTTTATTGTTGTTGATTGGAGGTAGGATAAAATGGAGTCCAATAGAGTGGAATGGTTATGAATGATTCATATAATTGAGTCGAACTTGTTTGGGATTAAGACGTTATTTGATTGATGGTTTCAGATTGAAATTTCACTCTATTATGTTAGAGAGGCCCTAATTTTGTAGTTTTATGGGATTCTATTTCAAAGATTGGATTTTTTTGATAGTCGTAGTGTTTGGACCAGCTTCTCAAACCTCGACTAATTCCACGGGTACCTTCTATCTAGTATTTCCCACCGGCATAGCTACCGAGCAACCTTGTCCATCAAGGCTAGCGAAGATGAGAATAAACCACCTGGTGTTTTTGCCTCCAATGAGATTTAAACATGAAACCTTATGGTTCTCAACCTGCTTCATTGACCACTACGCCACACCATTTGGTGCAAGATTGGATCGCTTTTTCTTTTTGATTAAATTATTGGAGATTTCAGAGTAATTGGCTCGTTTATAACGTGTGGTTTCTATTTTTCGTTTATTAGGGTTATTTTAGTGTTATGCTACTGTCTTCCAAGTATGCTGTTTTCCTATGGCTGTAGCTTTATTTCTTTTTGCTTGCTATAGCATTGCTCATGAAACTGAAAAATTGTCTTATCTTTTTATAGTTAATTATTTAATGCCTAGTTTCATTTAGCTTATGGGTGCAATATCAGCTAGTTAGGATAAAGGCTTAGTTGTTCCTGCCAAGTCTCAAATTTGATTTGGTGTTTTTCATTTATCTTTTTACTCTGGTTAGAGTGTTATAAGTTGTGCAGTGATAAGTATGAGATATAGAGAACCTCTAATTTTAGAGAATTGCTAATTTGACTTAAAAGTCGTATTATTTAATTGGAATGAAATGGACTTAAATAGAGCAAAATGGATAAAGATGATTCATCTAACCAACTCCATCTAATTTTGAATCGAGGTATAGTTGATTCATTGAATCTTATCTAGCTCATATGGATGTGTTTTACCATTTTTTTTGTTCTAATGAGAAATACTCGTATTCTGGTGAAAAAAGATATATCTTCTCAGCTGCCCTTTTTAGATCGGTGGTATGTAATTTGGCAGTTTTCTGCATCTGAAGATGCATGTTTTAGAGAAAAAGCTCAAAATAGTCCTTTATCTTTGGCTTTAGACTCAGTCATCCCTCTTCTTTTACATGGAGCAACCTTCAAGTTTAAAATACTGGTGCTCTTCTAGTGTCCTCTCTAACTCTGTTAGTTTCTTAACGTTTGAACTCAGATCCTATGCACGTGGGATACATGTGAGAAATATTCCTTGAAACCACCCGTCTCATGCATTTTGTGGTGTATTTGGACAGAGATGTTTTGATGGGTTATCAACTCCTATTTCTATCCTCAAAGCTAGATGTCTTTTTTGGTTATATAGTTGGGTAAATTTAACCTCTATCAACTGTCCTGTAAATCTTTTGGACTTTTTCAGCCTTCTAGTTTAAGCCTAGCTTTTTGTTTAGTTTATAGCTGACTTTTGTCCTCTGAGTTCACTCTTTTGTACAATCTGCATCTTCTTGATGTGTTTAATGAAATCATCTTACTTCTTCAAAAACAATCCCAGACCTGTCTCTTATTTCTGAGGCAAGAATTAATGATTCACTACACTCATCCCACTAGAAAGAATTTTGAAGGTCATATAATGTTACGTACCTACTTTTTAAAATGTTGACTATATTTATCTCAGTTTACTGCTCTCAAAAATACTATATATGTAATCTGTGGGGTTTTATGTAAGCAAACACAAAAATATGAAGGAAAAAAAGATAATGACCCATGTCCTAATAGATAGGGGATGTGTTTGAGCTTTTTTCCATGTTCTATGATAGCTCTTTTCTTGTTTCTCTTTTCTCATGTGTGTAATAATACCTTTTTTGTTCTACAGGTTGAAAGGCAACAATCTCAACTGAGGCAGATTAGCTCTTTGTTGAATCGAACATATCTTTCCTCTGGACGGATCATAGGAAGTGAAGGTATGCTCTGAGATTTTGGCACTGATGGAGGAGAGTTTCTTTATTTTTGTGGTCTACATAGATATCATATCATATGGTTGATAATATGGAACTTCTTTTTCAGGGCATTTATGCTTAACTTTTCGCGTGATATTTATTATCCTCTAAAAAGCTGAGCTGTTGTGTTCTCTAAACTGAACAATGGCCATCCCTTTAATTTTATGAAATATACTAATGACTGTACTGGCTGATAATGCAGTCACTCCTTCACCCCCCCCACCCCCACCCCCACCCCCGCGAAGAAGGATTGGTTACAAAGTGTTTATGCACTAATCGTCATAGGCTCATGCTGGTTAATTTCGTTTAAAGCTACTAATAATGGATGAAAGAAATTAAAAACATTAGAGTAAAAGGAGAAAAACGGAAGACCTTTTTTTATCAGTAGCTTTAAACGTAAATCCTTGTTTATAGTGGATTCAAAATGAAGGTGCAAAAAATAAAATACATTGATTATAACATTGAAGGTCAACAGGTGAGCTAATTTATATTCACCATCATATTTACGGGTACGCTATCTAGAAGATAAGGTTCAGTGAGTTGAAGAGTGAGTTAGGAGTGTGACATGAATCATGATAAATGTACCAAAGGAAGTGGAAGAAAAATTATCTAGATGTTGAAATAAAATTATCAAGTCAACCTCTCTGACCTGCTTTTATTTAAAAAAAGATTTGTTAGACTTGCACATCTGTAGAAACAATTGAACATTTAATATTTTCTTGTAAATTATCTCCATTTCTGCATACTTCTGTATGCAGCCTACCGCTAACAAAAAACTGCTTTGTATTTAAATGACAGACATGTTATCGAGATGGATTAAATTTTGCTTATAGATGGTTTCATACTGTTGATGTCCCCCCTGCACTATATTGTTTTACAAGAGAAAGTTAGAAATCAATTTACCATTTTGTGTAAATGAACTAGCAACCTCTCGAGTCAAACACAATTCTTTTTCAGTAGTATGCTTCATGGAAGTGAGCTAGCAAACGTGAGCTCACTGCAATTCTTTTTCAGTAGTATGCTTCCAATTCTTATCACTTTTTGCTATTGGTGTAATTCATAGTATATAGATGACCTGTGGCTATTGTAGACATTCTAGGGTCCTTATAAAGATGAAGGAGGATCTAGGGATAGTTTTCTTTTTTCTTCTTTTCTTTTCTTTATCTTTTGTTTATGCCAGACACACAATTGTGGAGGGAGGATATCATGTCAATTTTTGGATACCAGCTTTGGGCTGATGATTGATATTCAAATGTTACCTTTATCAAAAAATAAATAAATTAACATTTCAGCTTATAAGTTGGTGAATCCAAATCATTTAAGCAATTTATGTTCAGTAGCAAACTTGATGGAACTGAGCTAGCAAACCTCCTAAGTTAAGTGCATTCCTTTTGGTCATATGCTTCCATGTCTTGTGAACCTTAAACGCAAATGGGTTAAATATCAGCTCATAAGTAAGTGAATGCATTACCAAAAAAAAAGGTTAGTGAATGCCTCTCAGAAGCGTACTTCACGGAAATGAGATAGCAAACCTCCAAGTTTAGTGCAATCCTTGTTGGTCATACTTCCGAGTCTTATGAACCTTAGAACCCTAGTGTGCTAACATATCAGCTTATAAGTTAATGAATCTATCTTATTCGGCAGAAATACTGTCGATGCAGTATTTGTATATGAAGCTACGATTCGTAACTTCAAATTCAGAAGCAACTTCTGCCAGCCTCTGATAGAGCCCATTTTCCATCACCAATCTGAATCTTGAGGTTGACCTTATGTTCTTTTTCCAATCTGTCCCTCTTTTATGTGCAGTTCATGGAGTTGCAAATACCAAGCAAAGGTTTCAGTCTAGTTATGTGGGAAGTCTAGCCCGCAGAGTACGTGAAAGAGAGGAAACTAGTAATGCTGCATTTCATAGAAGTGATCCAGAGGCAGTCATAAGGTCGTTTGAAAGCCAACCTTCATTGCATTCCAATCCAGCGGCAGTGTCGGAGTATGTTAAGGCACTGGTAAAGACTGACAGACTTGATGAAAGTGAGCTTCTCCGGACTTTGCAGAGAGGTAGTAATAATCAGATGTCTCTCAGTACCTTGTATTATTTGAGAATGGATTACTCTAAATATTGAACATTTAACATTAATGCTTGCTTATGAAGATTTATTACTTTAATTAGTCTATCATGGATACCAATGACGCTGACAAGAGCTCTTTTCAGGGATTGCTGGTTCTGCTAGGTCTCATATGGAGGAAGAGAATATAGGGGCTCTGTCAGCTCTTAGAAATGTTGGGAAATCAACAAAGGATGGTGTTCTTGGTACCCGTAATACTCCTATACATATGGTGGCCGTGGAAGGAGGTAACTTCAAAGAACAGTTGTGGCGTACATTCCGGTCTCTGGCTGTGGCCTTTCTCTTGATTTCTGGAGTTGGTGCTCTCATTGAAGATAGAGGAATCAGCAAAGGTATAAGAGGTCTGCAATTTTTGTTTGGCGTTTGAAGCTCTATTCAGAAGCATTCTACTATTGTCTTTTTCTTAATCCATTTTCTGCATCAGGACTTGGTCTAAATGAGGAAGTGCAACCAACCATGGAAACCAATACAAGATTTTCTGATGTGAAGGGTGTTGATGAAGCAAAATCTGAGCTGGAAGAAATTGTTCACTATCTCCGAGATCCTAAGGTGAGTTAATCTGGGATGTTTCTTTGTAATCACAAGCAATTCAGTGACTTCATCTGCGGTATAGAAGTCCTATATTTGATATTTGAGTCACTAATCCAGGTAAGTAAACAAAAATAACACAGTGATGAATTTTGCTCTTTGGTGTTCCACACATTATTGTACTAGAAATGCAGGACTGAAGTTCATCTTTTATGACAAGTGTTTTCACCAGCTCTCTTTAAACACCCATCTGAAAATATGCCAAGGATAGAAATGTGGGGAAAACACATTTTATCATTTGTTAGGAATATAAGGTTCTTCCCTTGGGTTCTCATAAGTAGGTCCTGATCATTCAATAGATTCAGTTGTTGAACTCCGATTTGGTTAAGTGCCATAATTTTGGGTTATGCTACTATGGTATCTAAACACAGATGTAAAGCCTGAACCGTGATAGTCAAATCAGGTGAGGATCACTTATTTACATGTCCATTTTGTGAATAGTGTATTATATATGTGATTGAAAACACTGGGAAAGTCAAGCTAGAATTTTATTTTAACACTATCCTTAATCAAGCTGGTAACTCAACTGACAAGCCGTAAATGAAGTGTAATGAAAGATGAAAAGCTTTTGAAATATATAAACTACCATGTTCAAGATTTTTATGATCATCAGCAACATGTCAACAGAAATTTTATGGAACTTGATAAAATCTACGAAATGAGTGTAATAAGCCTTTCCAGTCCTATCTAACTGATCAAGAGTGGTGATGCTTCTAATTTGTGGTGCATACTCAGTGGTGTTAGGTTTTCAGTTTGACCGGGGTTGGTGGGTGGGTGGGGTGGTGGTGGTGGTGGTGATTGCAACTGTAAAAGCGTGCTGTTGTTTAGCGTTCCTTATCTATGATTGTGGAGGCAACTTAGAGAACAACCTGGTTGTTGGTAGTACTATGAAAAGAGAAGGAAACTAATGAAGGAAGAACAAGAATGAAGCATACAAAAGGTCATACGTGGCTAAAGTTGTTTGTATGATTGTAGCTTTGCGCGTTACAGCTTTTATTAAGAATGAATTAAAAAAACTAAGAAGAAAGAATTTAAGAAAACATGGTGTCTACTTGTAAGTTTAACCCAGTATGGACTGCCATGAGCTGAGCTACACAGGAGCTTAAATGAAAGTCATTAACTGTAAATAAAATTATTTAATTCTGTATTTTCATTAACTTTTTATAACAATTCTGATTAAAACCAAACCCAAAAAAATCGTGGATATTGAAGTTGCGACCTCCCTAAGCTTGAAGTAGCTACACCATTATTAATACATTCTAGTGGAATCAGCTGTTTTTTTCAGTCTTGTTCAACCGATAGATACCCTTTGGAAGTAAAAGAGGAGAAAAGGTACAAACCAGAAGGTTTTTGGTGTCTATTTGTGCTTTTGCTTACTTTTCTTGTGTTAATCCAAATCTTTTTAACTGTTGCCTATAGTTTCCACTTCAGTCAAAGATACTTATCTTGGACAGTCAAGTATGTAATGTATGACACACTTCTTCTGATTAGTAATGGTGGTGATATATGGCTCATATGTGTCGACGTCTTATTAGCTGCAGTATTATCAGTCAACATTAGCCCAATCTATTTAATTGCTCATTTCAGCGAACTTTTGGGTACAGCGTTTCACTCGTCTTGGGGGCAAGCTCCCAAAAGGAGTATTACTTGTTGGCCCCCCTGGAACTGGTAAGACCATGTTGGCGAGGGCCATAGCTGGAGAAGCTGGGGTTCCCTTTTTCTCATGCAGTGGCAGTGAGTTTGAAGAAATGTTTGTTGGTGTCGGAGCTCGCAGAGTGAGAGACCTTTTTGCTGCTGCTAAGAAGCGATCACCATGCATTATATTCATTGATGAGATTGATGCCATTGGAGGAAGCCGTAACCCAAAGGATCAGCAATATATGAGGATGACTTTAAATCAATTGCTTGTTGAGCTGGATGGCTTCAAACAAAATGATGGAATCATTGTGATTGCTGCCACTAATTTTGCTGAGTCACTGGATAAGGCATTGGTGAGACCTGGACGATTTGATCGCAACATTGTTGTCCCAAATCCTGATGTTGAAGGGCGGAAGCAGATTTTGGAATCTCACATGTCAAAGGTAATCTTTCTGAAACTGGGACATTTCTGGTGATGCTTCAGTTTCCAGATTATTACTGTCACAATAGTGTGTCTCAGCTATATTGTGCTTGCTATATACAGCCAGTACACTGTCCTGTTTTCTTTTCGCATGTAGTGTTTTATATGATAAACCAATTATGCATCACATTCTCTTTCCTTTGTGTTGTGGTGATATATTTTCATTTACCCTGCACATTAATGGGTGGATCATTCAAAGTTTTTGAAGATGCAATAAATGTTATCATCTCCAAAAGCTTCAGTGAGTGGATATCTTTTCCTGTTTCGTTTTGCCTTCGACATATTTTACTTTGTCATTGATTCATCATTTCTTGTCTAGACGTTATTTATTTATTTATTTTAAGTTGCTTTCTCTTTCAATTTTTAGGTCCTAGAATAAAAATGAGTCACTATGTCTCGCTATGTTTCTTGTTTTTCTTCAAACCTGTTTTGTAAAACATTTTTTCTTGAGCCGAGGTTTGTCGGAAACAACCTCTCTACCCCACAGAGATAGCGGTAAGGTTTGCGTACACCCCACCCTCCCCAAACCCCACTTGTGGGATCACACTGGGTATGTTGTTATTATGTCATGCTGTGTCAAGCTTCCTTTTTTCCATGTTTGGTTTATGTAAATCCTCTCATTTTTGGACAGCTGATGCAATGTGAATATAATATCCTATAAGGGGTCTGTTTAAGGTCATTGCTACTTTCTCATCCAAAGAATATCCTGTTTGGCAGATTCTGAAGGCAGATGATGTTGACCTTATGATCATTGCTCGGGGGACTCCAGGATTTTCTGGTGCAGACCTTGCAAACTTGGTGAATATCGCTGCTGTGAAGGCTGCTATGGATGGTGCCAAAGCCGTAAGCTTGGCTGATCTAGAGCATGCTAAGGACAAGATCATGATGGGAAGTGAGCGCAAATCAGCTTTTATATCCCAAGAGTCGAGAAAACTCACAGCATACCATGAAGGTGGTCATGCACTTGTAGCTATTCATACAGATGGCGCTCTTCCGGTGCACAAAGCAACTATTGTTCCACGAGGAATGGCTCTTGGTATGGTTGCTCAATTGCCTGAAAAGGACGAGACCAGCATCTCCCGTAAGCAGATGCTTGCTCGACTTGATGTTGCCATGGGTGGGCGAGTTGCTGAAGAGCTCATTTTTGGCGAAAGTGAAGTAACTACTGGTCCATCTGATGATCTCAAGCAAGCAACCAAGCTAGCCAGAACCATGGTCACCAAGTTTGGTATGAGCAAAGAAGTGGGGCTCGTTACTCACAACTACGACGATAATGGGAAGAGCATGAGCACTGAGACTAGACTTCTAATCGAGAAGGAAGTAAGAGAATTACTTGAAAGGGCTTACAACAATGCAAAAACAATTCTCACTACCCATAATAAAGAGCTTCATGCTCTTGCTAATGCATTGCTTGAGAAGGAGACACTAACTGGAGGCCAGATCAAGGCCTTGCTTGCCCAGGTCAAATCTCAACAGACACAGCAGAAGCAACATCAATCAGTATCAGTTGAAAGTACACCACAGTCCAATCCAAGACCTCCCCAGAGTCCAAGTGCAGCTGCAGCTGCGGCTGCTGCTGCAGCAGCCGCTGCAGCTACGGCTGCTGCCAAAACCAAAGGCATTGCTCCAGTAGGATCTTAGCACAGAAAATCGTGGTAAACCATTTATCAGTTCAATGTGCATATAGTCGATCATCTTCGTGCAAGCCTTCCACCCTTTTGAGAATCATTGTTGAGCTGCTGTTAACGAAGGTGAAGTTGAGGTCAAAATGTTCATCATGCTTTATTAAGTGTATCGCTCATATTCAACTCTCGTTATACCTCTTAATTCCCGTGTCATCGTGTAACATAGATGGGCATCGTCTTTCCAAGTCAGATTTTAGCTTCTTTTTTTTCTTCCTTTCCTTGCTCGTCTTCATTGGATATGTAGTCCCACGGGAAGAATGTATATTTTCACAGTGCAAGAACTTGGTTGCTCCATATCTGCACTCACTAGACTGCTCTTCCTATATAAATGAAACTAGCAGATTATTAGCTTACTTCCTAGTGTTTCCATAATGCAATTTGACACTGTTACAATATCACCAGCTGTTGCTTTAGTGATTGTCATCCTTTTTTCACAATTTACTTGGGGTTTGTTTCTACGTGGTACAGTTTCAGCTTATCGAGGACAAGAGCATAGATAGGAGAGTGTGGAGGGCATGCATTAAGATAGAATGTTAGTAGCTGTTAATGTGTTGTCTTGTTGTCCATTCATTTAGTAGTTGTTGTATTGTTCTTGAAGTTTCTTGTCCTTTGAGTTCTGTTTCCATCTGTTATTTCTTGTAGCTCGAGTATTGTATGAAGATCCTTTTTTGTTTGTTTGTTCGTTTTTTTTTAATGAAAATCCCTTTTTTCTTCTTCTTGAATTTTAGCAAAAAAATACATTTACAGTATGTCTTCCATTTTCAATCAAGGAGGAATAAAAGGTCTTTTGCAACATTTAACTAATAAAACAATCATCAGGAATTAGAATTTTTACTTGTGTAAAGCTTTGCTTTTATTTATAAGTTAACTAAATATTTGATCATATGCATTTTTAAAAAATAATTACGTACTTCTAAAGATAAATTTGATACTAATTACTTCCTCTCTTGTAAAAAGTATGACCAAGTTTGACTTGATTCTAAGAAAATAAGGAAAACTTCTCAATTTTCTGTTTCTAAATTAAAGTTATGTCAAATAAATCAAAATGTCTTTAATCTTGTGACTTTAAGCATATCACGTGAAAAATTGAAATTGAAGTATTGCTAAAAAGGAAATGAGTCATTCTTTTTAAAACAGACTTAAAAGAAATATGTCATTTTTTTTATACACCGAGAACAACAGGTTACACATGTGAGGCACACATACACTAAAATTTCCAAGTTTAAATACTTATACGTACCACATGTGAGGCACATACACTAAAATTTGCAAGTTTAACTGTTTAAATACTCATACGTACCATATTAGTAGATATTTTCCTTTTTATATTCATAAGAAATTACAAATAAGAAGATTATTTTTTACTAATTCACCCCTTAAAAAACTTGAATTTTTTTCAAATAAATGTGAACCCTACGAATTAATTGCAAGAGTAATATAGAAAAAAATAATTAATATTTTCTTAATTTAGTAAGATGGACAATTGATATGGAGCAATTATTTTTAGTAAGATGATCAACTAAAATAAAATGGAGGAAGTAGGTAGCATTATGTATCTTCTCGATAGTAACTTAAGGTGAAAAAACATCAATTATTAGTTGACATAAAAATTACCATTGACTCAATTTTTGGCAAGCAATTAATTATATTTTCTTATGGTAATTATGTCATATGGTAAGTATTGTATTATAAAAGGTTAATGAATTAATTGAGCATTCTTTTAAAGGTAAGAATAACTATTATTGCAAGTCTATAAATATGTCTATAGAAGTCAATTATTAATTATGGATAGAAAATTTCAAAGAAATAACTAAATTGATAATATTACCAAAGTTAAAGATACTAATGCAAATAATTGTTATAAATAGTACAAGAAAACGACAATTTTTCCCAAACAAAAATTTTCTTCTCCCTTTTATTGAATTGACTTTGATTGATAGAGGTAGAATGTCAATATCAGACGGAGAATGTATGAGAGTGATAAAAGAAGGAGGAACTTCTCGCGTAGTCCTATCGTATGAGTTTATCAATAAATTAAAGAAATTGGATTGGGATAATATTTTAAAACGAGATATAATGATTTCACTACAACATGATGACAAGTTATTGTGTGCTTCCAAACAAACAAAACCATCTATTTGATACCTTTTATTGTCATGTTTTTGTTATTCTACGTACATTATATTATATTGGAAGAAGTTGTTGTCTTTCATATATTTGTTGATTCATTTTCTTAAGAAATCTTATTTCAAGCTAATCTAATTGATTGTTGTTGTGGTAACACACACACACACACATATATATATATATATATATATATATATATTGAAACTAACACAACCATGATCAACGAATGTTGGATTGTTTTTCTTTAAGTCGAAAAGTTTATTGGAAACTACCTTTCTACCTTGGAGGTAGGGAAAAAGTTTGGATACACTTTATTCTCTTCAGATCCTCCTTTGTGAGAATACACTAGGTATGTTATTATACTTGGGGTTGTTAGGTTTAGAACTAAGTCAAATAAAAAATCAAGATAAATCGGGAATTATTGTAAGATGTGAAAAGGGGATAAGACTACAGTCTACATACAATAGATCCTTGTGGTTTGATCCTTACATGGACCCTAAGCATAACCAAAGTTTAGTGCACTGGACTGCTATTTTTTGATCAATTTTTACATATAGCAAACATAAAAATCAATTTGTATGTTATATCTATAGTTTGCATAATTGCGTTCCATAGAAAATTTTATGTTTGCTATGGAGCTTTTGATTTGTATAATTCGCTAGATACATCCAATTTTATACAAATTGTTCGGTTTTGTATAAATTCATTTATACATTGTAATTTGTATAATAAGATATGTATTTGTATAATTATAAGTTTATAAAACGAAAGTATATGTATTTGTATTTGTATATACGCTTTTCTCTCGCTTTATACAAACATAAACACATTTTATACATTTGTATACCGAATGGGTAATTGTATACTGAAAATTTAATTGTATATCGAACCAGATGACAAAAAAAAGGGTGTTTGCTGCGAATTACAAATAAAATAAACTATGGCTATAACATTTAATTTGAATTAATAGTTTGTTATTTCATCTAATTTTCCCTTTTTTATATGAGACTTGAGGGTGTCCAACACCTTTTTCCCTCTTGGCAAATATATTTAGTTAGCAAGTTGATGCAAGTCATGCGAATAAAAAAAATTGAAAATGTATTTGATAATTTCAAATTAACTAGATTAGAAGACATAATACACTAAATTTTATTCTATCTTAAAGATGATATTTTTAGTTGATGCATTCTTGATTGATTGAGACAAAAATGATTCTCTTCGTACAACTCAACTTCGTCAAGCCTATCCATATTTTTATTGACTCTTTCCAACCTAAAGAAATCCAAAAAATAAAAAATGCCAAACAAATAGGCCATTGCCAGTGAGTCATTGGGGACCCTTTGGGCACACATCATTCACACCTGTTGGCTAAAAACATGGCTCCTCATATGAAGCAACAGCAAAATAATAGTTGTGCAAAGAATTGAGAATAACTTGACATTGTGACCCTTGTTTTTTCTTGTGTGGAGTTAGAGTCGGATCTAAGATTTTAAATTAATAGTATCCGGTAACCGGTATCAATACTTGGTCACATTGCATGTCTCAAGCCTAACTGGAGGAGGAGGGTTGGTTACATACTTACAATTAATTACGTTACTTGCGCATGTTAAGATCTCAAGCCTGAGTAAAGGAGGAAGATTAGTTACGGTTAGGATAACAATTAGCGTAAAACTAATTGATTTTTGGATAGCGAGAATTCAAACAATTGAAGGTAAGGGTGTAAATAGGAGGGTTAACTAAATTTGAGCAGATCAAGATGGGCTGAGTCAATAAATGCATTAGGTCATTAACCCGCTCAAACGTTATAACTTGCGCTGAGAATAACTATGTTAGAATTTCTTTGTTTCTTTTCTTATAATTTATTTAATTACCTAGTATTTTTTTTCTTTACCATGACTAGACATTACATATAGAACAATAAGCCTAACTTTGAAATAGACTGAATTGGACGAATCAAAATTGACAAGACTTAATAAGCATGACCCCTACCAATTTGAACTGGTGGAACGCGTCATATTTTCATGGACTGATTTTGCCACCCGTAGGCAATGAATGTGCCAACATGTGCTTCAAAGGTGTGCATTAGAACAGTTTATGTCAAGACAATTGTTCCTCTAAAAAGGGCCCTAATTAAATTTTCCTCAAGTCATTATCATGGGCCTTAAACTGCAACTGGCATAGCAAAATAGGTCCATTATACATGTCTTTTTTATATTTAAATGATCCAGACTGGCTGAAAATGAAAAGTTGATAATGAATTCATCATGTGTAGAATATATGCATTGATATATTCAATGTGTATGGTGCAAATGCAATTTATGTGTTGAAAAGTTGTGCAGCGTAGCTACATAGACAGAAGGGTGGTCAATTGAATATTCTTAGTCAAAAAAAATTGTGCATGTACAAAAAAATTAGGGGCAAAGATAGAAGCACAAAATTCAAAGACGTGCTCGATTAAACTCAAATCTTTTTTTGTGTGTTAAAAATTCACCAAACATGTACTTTTAAAGTGTGGTATAGAAAGTGGCAATTGCATTTCATTTTTTACTTCGAAGATGATAAAAATGAATGACAAAAGGTTTAGAACAGTTTGATTAAGTCAAATTCTCCTAGTAAAAAGTCTATTAGAACGGATTTTACCGCTTCCTATCAAGAGAAATTCATTTTCAAGACTTGAACTCGAGACTTCTGATTAAAGGTGTAAGAATCTTAAAAATTGCAACATATCGATGGAAAAGATAATACTAGCTAAATATTTATAAGTTTTTTAAACATTTATGTTTGGAAAAAAGATAAGGAATTTTAGACCATAGGAAAACAACTATGTGATCCAATTATTTTTTTTACACTCTTTAGCAAATACAATTGTAAGAAATGGACAGTACATACAAGAAAACAAGAATTAAAGAAGTAAAGAATGATATAGTAATTGTACCAAATTATTTCTAGGTAAAAATTGAAAAAAAATAAAAAATCATCATAACTAATTAGTATTTAGTAGTAAAGAACTATATTCTCCTCTTTCGATGATCGAGAAATCCCTGAGGACTAGTAAACGTAACATTTCAAAATTCTATGGATAATGGACCTGCCCCTCTATTTGTTCTCTTTTTTCGCGATGTCTTCGATCATTTCCTCCACTACAATCATCTTTGGCCTATCTTTTGGAGATGAAACCAAACAAGCCATAGCCACTTTTAAAAGTGCAACCATTTCATCTTCCCTTTCTTTATACCTTGCAAGTTCAAAATCAAACACATCCCAAGTCCATTCTTTGTTCACAACACTTTGTATCCATTTTGCCAAACTTGTTTCCCCTTCACTTGTTGCAACTTTCCCAGTCAAAATCTCTAACAAAACCACTCCAAAGCTATACACATCACTCTTTTGAGAAAATTTTCTTGGATTTTGGTTTGTGTTTACATTGTTTTGTATCGATAATTCCGGTGCTTTGTATCCATTGTTTGATGAAATTGGCATTTGTAAGAGCAAGTGGAGACATATATCAGAGATACAAGCATTGCCATTGTGATCAATTAGTATGTTTGATGATGTGAAATTTCCATGACAAATCTTGGTTTTGTTGTAGCAATGTAAAAAACTAAGTCCTTTTGCTGCTTCTAATGCATATTTTAGTCTTGTTGTCCAATCCAATGGTGTTCTTCCCGGTCCACGATTACCTGTGGAATTTTTATACTATCAGATCACCTAAAAGATAACTACAAGTAACTGATTATAATAAGTGTAACTTGTTATTTGACAGACAACTTATTATAACATGTTAAATTATGTTGATTGTATAAACGTTCGTTACTTATAATAATGTAGGTAAGTCAATTATATTTCAATCTCATATAAATGGGGATCAACTATATGAACTGTTAATAACCCTTCCATTTTATTCCTAATTAATAATCTGTTTGATCAAATTTTTGGGAAGTTAAAAGTGTTTATTGTTTAAAAAAGTGCTTAATTTAGAGAGTTGAGATGTTTCACCAAAGTTTTAGGAAAAATATAAGTGTTTTTGAGTAGTAACAGAAGTTGAAAAAAGCAGGTTAGCCCCAAAAGCACTTTTTGAAAGCTCAGGTTGCCGAGGACATGATCAAGCACAAATTGCTGCTCTAATATTGCAAAAGTGTATTTCAAAACACAAAATACTTTTTCTAATAAAAAGCACTTTTTAAAATAAACAGATTTTGAAAGTTTGACCAAACAGACTATAAATTTCCGTTTTGGACTTTGGAATTGAGAAGGAAAGGATTGAAAAATTACCATGTAAGAGATTGTGTAGGCTTCCATTGGGGAGAAAATCATAGACAAGAAGCAATTCCTCTTTTGATGAATAATAAGCTCTAAGTGGCACAACATTTGTATGTCTCAAATTACCAATTAATCTCAAAAATCCATCAACATCTTTCATTTTCTTCAACTTTTCAATTACTCTTTTAACTACAACAACATCTCCATTATCCAAAATAGCCACTTTATAACTTGTTCCAACACTCCCTTTTCCCAACATTTCAGCTGAGGCCTTCAACAAATCATCAACTTTATTGAAACCTTTACATCCTTCAAAACAAACCATTGTTGCAAATTGATCACTTGTTTTCTTGATACCATATTCAAATGAATGATACAGACTTGAACTACTCGTGTCCTGATGATTATACTTCCTATTCGTCTTTCTCAATCTGTCAATTTCACTCTCTTGATTCTTCTTTCTGTAATAACAACACCATGTTATTACCAAAACCGTCATCATAACGCCAATTGCATCAAGTGTGACTATCAAGAGAAACATGTTTTCACTCAAATTCTTCTTTCTTTGATTAAGAAAGTTGAATTGTGAATTAGGAGTATTCATCACTGTTGGATTACTATCCACTGTTTCACTCGGGCAAATAGTTCGTAATGGATATCCACAAAGACGAACGTTTCCTGTAAGAAAAATTACATTAGCTGTGGAATTCGAAACTTCATGAAAGTAGTTTATTTTCAAAGACAAAACCGAAAAGTAGCTAGTATACGTTATTTCAACATAGAATTATCATCATTTCTTTTAAATTTTGTAATCGTTAGCTTAGTCAGCTAAAATCCGCATTCAGAAGAAGTTGAATGCAAATTTTAGCTCACTAGCATAGGGGGGATAAAATCTAAATAGTGACCTTTTAAGACCAATTGTGCAAATTCCATGATATTTCACTCATTTTGACCCGAACAAATTTGAACGGTTTAATCAAGACCTGTTTATTAATTTGACCTGTTTCGACCTAGCCATTTTTCAATCTTGTAATTGAGAAAATAGTCATTGTGGTAACGTTTCAAATTTCACAAGTGGAACTCTATGACAATATTCTATGACCATGGTTAATTCTCAATTACACGAACTAAAAAATGGCTATTTATGAACTTTATCCGTTTTGATCTGTTCAAATTTGATCCAATCCGCTCATTTCCCGCACTTTACCTGCAAAAGCTGCCACTGGAAATTTTGATAACCAATTTGGGATTTTCCCAGAAAAGTTATTCCCAGAAACATTGAATTCCTTAACTGAAGCAACAGTTTTTTTTTCATCAGCACCAAGTGATCCGCTAAGAGAATTAAACTCGAGACGTAGAGTCATCAAATGCGGCAATTGATTCAACTCCTTCACCGGAATTTCACCGGAAAACTTATTGAACGAAAAATCAAGTCGCCTGAGTCGCTTCAAATGGTGAATTCCTGGCGGAAATTCACCGGAAAAATTGTTGTGAGAGAGGTAAACGTGTTTGAGATTAGGCCAAAAATCGAAATTCGGAATCGAACTGAGAGAATTGTGGTGTAAACTTAAATGACGAATTTGTGTAAGATGAATCAATGGATGAATTGATCCAGTGAGATTTAAGTGATTGAGTACAATTTTTACGACTCTACGAGTAATTGGATGACATTTTACACCTATCCATGAAGAACAGGGGGCATTTCTAGACCAAGAAGTGAGAAAATTCGACGTATCCGCTCTGGATTTGAAGGCTAAAAGAGCTGAGAAATCGTCAGAATGAGATAAGGTGAAGAAGATGGAGAAGAAGAGAGAAAAAAAGAGGATTTTAGAGAGAGAAAATTTATTTGGAAACAGAGCTGCCATTTTTTGAGTGCTCTGTTTTTTTTTCTCTTTGGAGAAAGAGGAATGTAAAATAGTTGTATTATGATGTTGACATGACCGTTACCTCTTTAATTATTTTCGTTTTTTTCTTCGTTCTGTATTGGGAGGATTCATCATAAATTGTTGAGTTTTTCGTTGGCTTTTGGCCTAACGTAATTCTCTTTTAGTAAGTATTTGGACATTATGACAACAATGTGAACAAGTTCACGCGGACGAAGTCGACCTGAACTTATTTGCGAGTGACGCTTACTATTTACGAGCAGTATGTTATATGTCACGTCTTAATAGCCTATTTGGTCGAGCTTCTATGAAGTGAGAATTCTTAGTTTGGAGAGTTGTCGATTTAGACCAAGCTTTTTTTTTTGGAAAAATGAGTGTTTTTGTGACACAAGCTGAAAATTATAATTTTTCTCGATTTTTTTTGAAATCTTGACCAAACCAAATTACTACTCTTATATTACCACAAGTAATTTTTGTAATGATTAGCCAAACACAAATTATTTATCTCACTAAGTATTTTCTCAAAAAACGCCTACTTATAAAAAGTATTTTGGAAATTTGATCAAACTAACTATAAATTACACTTTTGGTGAAAAATTTCTCCTTTTTCTATTTTTATTTTATTTGAGTCTTTATTTTAGAAATTTCTAAAGGAGTGTATTTATGATGTTACATCATACTTGAAAAGTATTGAGTAACAAACCAAAACTAGATTTATCTTAAAAGTAATCTTCTTGGTGAAGTATTAAAAGAAAAATATGAAAGGTAATATATAGAAAAAAAAGCAAAAAGGAAGGGAAGTAGATTAAAATGAGAAAGTGGCATTAGGTGTTTTTTTTTGGTACTTAATCTTTGCTGTGAAGTGATGACTTGTGCTATTATTAAGGTTTGGTGGATTAATTAATGAAAAGAAAGAATTATTTTATTTTTAGTTACCAAATAATGGAAATTATAATACCATTCAATTATTTGTGAATTATACCCATAAACGGATTCAGAATTTGAAGTTCCTATCTTTTACAACAATTTCAAGTTAATATTACAGTAATAATTGAACTTTCAGTTAAGTATTTGTTGAGATATATAACAAATCTTTAATATAGGCACAATATCTTCAAACGTTATCAAATTCACGTAAACTCGTAATCAACCCGTGAGGATACATATCACTTTTTTTTGGCATTTTTAAGGCTATGTTACCGTTGCATTTAGCCCATTGGGTTAATTCATCATTGGCATTATACTCATAAGATTTAAAGCAAATGTAGTGTTTTGTGTGGTAATGTGTGCTCATTACTACGATAACAATTAACTAATGAAAAAGTAAAAACAATCGTGGAATTATGTTACAAAAGACATAGTTTTTAATTAGTGTTTTCGTATTATTTAGATCTATTGCTAGATAAATATCTTTGGTAGTCAATCTTCTTGATAGTACGATAGTTAGCATCTAAATGTGTAAATATCATAGTCAGTGGTGAAGCCACCCTATTATGAGGGGTTCATCTGAACCCCCTTCGGCGAAAAATTATATGATTTATACATGGTTAAAATAATTTTGTACGTATATATAGTAGATGTCGAACCCCCTTTGGCTACTTCGTGTGCCTATTTTTTTAGTTTTTAAACCCCCTTATTGAAAATTCTGGCTCCGCCACTGATCGTAGTAGAAGCGGAATCAATGTTTTAAATATAAATCTATCAAACTTGTGGTATACAAAGCATAATGTGGAGGGAGACAACTACAAGTTAGTTAAAATTTGGTACCCAATTGCAACCCTCCCGTTTCCTAGTCAACGTTTTATTTAAACATTATCCCCAAACTCTTGAAGTATATGCTTTGATGTCCTTGTATTATTATTCACGAATTAATTGAAAATTTTAACTGAAATTTTCAATTCCGATTTAGTTGAAGTGTCGATATTGGTATTTTTTCCCTACTAAATTGAAGTGGGCCTTGAAAACATGACCCGTTTAGGCATAGCTCATTGTATTGGGCCTTTTGATCTAGCACTAGTTAAGGCCCAATGGATACTTTTGAAACCCATATCCACATGGATCATAAAAGACACGAGTCCACATGAATTAAGCATTATACATGAGTTTTACTTATATACACTCAATAATAAATAATAATATTGAAAAAGAAAATGTATTAACTAAATTAAATTGTTCATCTTTGCAGGTTAAAATAATATATCAAATTATTTTGACTTCAATTATTTTGTTAAGTATAGTAACACTCATTTCTGTCGTTTAAATGAATATGATGTTGGATCTTGTCAAACATCAATTACTATTGTATATACTTTTTGTATACAAATTCTTTTACGGAAAAATCTTTTTGACCACAAAATTTGGCCAGAATGATATTTTATTTATGTTATTTTATATTTTAAAATATTTTAACCCTTTTAACATTAATACCTTTTAACTAAAAAATGGAAAAAAGATCAGTTTATTTTAAAATTAAAAAAATATTATAATTTTTTTTATTTCAGGCCAAATTCTGGCCATTTAGCACTTTCTTTCTTTTACTTATTGATTTTGAATATACATGCAACACACGTACTCTAATACTAGTAACACAAAGAAGTACTATAAAGAAACAAAATTGAAAAAACTATTATATATTTCCAACCCCTCTGTTTTTCTTTACAATTCTTGATTATTTTTTTATATAAAAAAAACTCAAAATTCTTTTATGTTTGTTCTGCTGGTAGTTTACAAACAATTCCAAATTAAATAAAAGAAAATTATACAGAAGTAAAAAAAATGATTACATTGACTAAAGAAAAAACAAAAATAGTAAACTCACAAATCCAAATTGAGCTGAAATCAATAAAAAAAAAAAAAAATTTTGATAAGTACTCCTCCATCCTTAATTATGATCTCGAGTTTGTGCTTTGAGAATGGAGTCGACTTAGATAGAAACCTCAAAGTGACTTAGATAGAAACCTCAAAGTGGTATCTTCTGACGTAAATTTGAATTAGTCGAGTTTCAAAACATGTACCAGACATCGTATGAAAAACCAAAAAAGTAAAGTTGTAACTAGAAAGTCCATCTCAAAATCTTGATTCTCAAATCAACCTTACATTTAGATGTTGTAATTGAAGCCACACTTGGATTTTTCCCTTTAGGTATTGGTCCATTGATACCATCACATGTTACTCTAATCCCCACTTTTTTAGTTTTCAATTTGTCCATTTTCACAACAACTTTTGTATCCAACAAAATCCTCATTGGCATACCACTTTTTCTCTTCATATCTGATTTCAAACTTGAAATGGAATCCACATCAAGAACTTGTGACACAATTGACAATGTTGAATGTATAATTGTAACATTATTTGGTGCACTAGTAAAGCTTGGAAAATCCCCATTTGCTAGCTCAATTTGATTGGTTGATTCTGCTTTTAATGCAATTGGATCATAAATGTAAATGACTTTTTTGTTTTTGTTCTTGGTAGACAGAGTTACGTTGAATTTAGTAGCGAGTCTTGTAGTATCATCAGGGGATGTGGTGAGATTAAACTGCGAAATTTTGAGAGAGGATATCGAAAATGAAGGGAGTTGAGGACGATAAAGTAAGTAAAAAATTGTACCAGCAATAGCTACAAGGATAAGAATGACGATGATCATGAGAATTGTCCAACAACAACATCGACAAAAACATCTACGACAATTGCAACCACGGCCACGACGTTTGTGTCGGTAGTTTGGTCGGTAAGGGATCCGATTCGGATTGTACGTCTGGTTCTTAGGGTTGTACGTTTGATTTTTCGGTGTGGGGTTTGGGGTGGGGGTGGTGGGGTTTTTAGTGATGGTGCCATTAGGCTTGGTTGCCATTTTGGTACAAAGTGAAAAATGTAGTATTGTAGGTCGATAACGATCAATAATTGAACCAAACTAATTTCGTAAAGTTGATATCATGAAGGAAAAGGAGAGAACAAAATAGATGATGAAAAATATTTTTTTGAAAGAGCTTTTTAACAAATGATAAATGGATGTTGGTGGATAATAAATCATATGAAGTAAAGTGTCAATGTCTTAGTTCTTAGGGTTTTTTCTTGTATTTTAGTTCAAAGTTTTTTTTTTTTTTTTTTTTGGTGAGAGACGTGAACTCCATAACCACAAAGGGGACATAGATACAATATAATATAGACACCTCACCAATTAACTGAGAATATATCCTAGCTGGATTATATTTGAATTTTTATCTTTATATAATAAAAGTATAAAACACGCAACGCTAAAAAATACAGATTTTTTAACGGACTTTCTATCATAAATCTTTACATTCATCAAAAAATCACTATTGTCTAGTAGCGTAAGGTTTTTAGATCTCTTTCTCAAAAAATTATATTCATTTTATTATATTTTTTGTTATACTATTTCTTATTAGTCTGTTTTGAAAAAGAAAAACACTTTTATAAATTTGAAAATAGTTTAACTTTGAATTTCTCTCATTTTAAATTGTACATATCTTAATGACATAGCTTAATAGTCACAAAAATCTCATAATATATTTAAGATTATAAGTTTTAAAAAATCTTTTCAAAATTTTATGCTCAATTAAATAATATTACATAAATTTAAACAATGAAGTACTACCAAATATTTATTTCTTATATTATGCATATTAAAATTCAAACGTCCTTAAATACTCATTACTAAATTCCTAACTTAATCATTATATAATTGAATTTTGACTTCTTTTGAAGTTCGATTTTTGTCACTATCTTCTTTATTAATATGGCACCAAAAAAAATTATTGTTACAAATTTCAATTTATCTATAAAAACATTATTATTTTACTGAAAATACATGGAGCATATATTTTGCAGTCTTTGCTATATATTTGTAGTCTTTTTTTTTTTCTTTTTTCTTATAGGTGATGTGCAACCCACGTTTCATGAGATCTAAGTTTGAGGTTGACACGTTGGAGTAATAATATAACAACGTGGTCTTTGGTAAAAAGCGTTTTTCTCTTAAAAATAATTTTTTTTAATGTAAATTTTAATTAGTCGAACTTTAAAAGAAGATAATTAACAATAACAACTACATATGTAGATATTGATATTTTGTGGAATTTACAAGACAAGTTTTAATTTCAGTTAATGTTCTTAGGGCTATTTTACCCTAAATCTTAGATCATGCTTATATAAAATACTAGTCTATGGAAACGTGCGTTGCACGTTTGTTCCTTAACACTATTATAGAACTTTGATATATTTAAAAAGTAAAGTTATGAAATAGCAAATTTTAAAATTAACAATATTAATTTTATATTTGTATTTTATTCATTAAATAAATTACATAAAAACGGGACATGGCATTTTTCATCAAACAAAAAATATGTGAAGTCAATTATGACGGTATAGTCTCTAATGGTCTAAATAAGTCGATGAATTGTTGGATTAAAAATTAATAAATTCATGTAAATGTCTCTAACGAAATTTTCATATACATGGACATACGAATAAATACCAAACGTAAAATGATAAGATTGAAATTTTATCATAGTAACAAAAATAATATGTATATCCATTCACTAAAATTACACGCTAGCTCTAAATTTTATAATCCAAATGGGTTGACAACAAAGTAGTTAATTGTATGACAACACAAGAGTCATACACTTGATCTTGATATAATGTAACATCTCCAAAATGGTCAAAATACAAAGCACATATTATATTATATATATGAATAAAGCCTTTTAATTCACATTGCTTCACACTAATGAAGACGATGATAATTCATTATCGATTTATCATGTTTACAAATTGATAGCTCATATATCGAACAACTAATATATAAAATTGGATTGAACATATCAATAAGCAACCCTAATAAAAGTAGACGTTATTGAAGGCTATTTTAAGAATAGAGGCAGAAAAAGACTCTTGATTGATTTCAACACTTTATTTTCTCATTATAATATAAAACTTAAAATGATTTTTTATATGACTTATCCCAATAATCACAATAAACTATAACATATTCTTCAAGATTATAAGAATCAATACCCCATATAATTCTATAGTTTTGCTTCTCATCATACATGATACAACATCAGATTTATTATGAAAATTATCTAGTGTGATAACTTTTCATTCTTGCAAATACAATTCACTTACATATAATAGGAATGATGATCCTACAAACACCTTGTATATTTTTATCAAGTTCAATAATTTAACAAACGAAAATCAATTAAGCAACTAAAATCCTGATAAATAAATCACAAAAAAAATACTCAAAAGAAAAATACTTGAAATTTTTATCTGTATATTTTATTATTGTTTTCCATCAGGTTGATGACTACATATGATACTCTTTACTCATTAGATATATATAAAAAAAAAGTATCCATAAGAAAAAAGAAATGTCACGCCCCGAGCCTACACCCTGGGCGGGACCGGCACTCGGAGACCATTGATGGCCCCAAGTGAACCCTTGGCCTGGCTTTCTTAACTCAGCGGAAACCTAACTCAACAGAATAACGCAATGCAATGCAAGGTTATAAAACAACTTAACTTATAAAATCTGGCCAAAAAGGCAACTCGAGTCCCAAAATAGAATATTTACATATATACATAGATGAGAGACTCAAAACTAACTGACTGACTGTCTATGAAGCCTCTAAAATACTGAGATGGATGTTGGGACAGACCC
>JAJOOO010010030.1:0-18563 GCA_029582685.1 Solanum piurae
TGCTCGAGGACGAACAAAAGTTTAAGTGTGGGGTGTTGATGTGAGGTCAAAATACATATTTTTAATCATTATTTGCCTCATATTTATTATTGATCTTTGTCCTTTTTGAGCATAAATTTTATGAATTGTCCTAAATTGTGTATTTTATTTGTAGGGTTAAACTTGTGGAAAAATGAGGAAGTTTGGAGCTAAAACGAAATTAAAGATGGAAGGTTGAAGAAGGAAATCAAGCAGACTGCTTAATGGATTAATTGAATAAAATAATATATTTATATATATATATGGGAATGACGACATCAATTGAGAAATTTCAATTTTGATGGTTGCTGCTGCCACGTGGCAGCAAGTGAATAGTGAAGAAACATGTTGAGGCGACAGCACGATGATTCACGCGGCGGAAAAAAATAAAAGGAATCCAATTCCTTTTGGTTTTGAATTCCTAATTTACTTAACTTTGAGAGTGTGAGAGTTGCTTTTGATTCCTTAATTCTGAAATTTTGATAAGCTTTGTGTGAGCATGGAATCATTCTTGATATGAGGGCATTCAAATACTTTTGTTGAGTTTGAATTTGCATTTGAAGCAAGCATTGGGAACTTGAGTTCTATTTGGTGATGGCTAGTCACAATTTGAAACTTGTAGTGCACAATTGAACATTGCATGGGTTGATTTAACCTCATGTGCATTTATGTTGAGTCTTGAGTAGCACTATTTGTAGACATCTCTATTGAACTGATTGATCTTGTGTTTTACTTGAGGACAAACACAAGTTTAAGTTGGGGGTGTTGATGAGTCGGGGATTTTGATTCATTTAGGGCTAGATATTTAGAGTTTTAGTGTCCTCAATGCCTATTTTATGCTCTAAACTGATGTTAACATGCTAATTTACAGCAATGAAGGCAAAAGAGCAAGGCAAGGACATTATCGTGCAAAAAAGAGTGAAAAAGATGAAAAAGCTAAAGAAAAGAAAGGTTTATGTTCGCCAAAGCCACTCGGAGAATCGCCGAGTGGCTCTTTAGCTTGCCAAAAGTTACAGCAGGCCAACACATGGACAAAGTCAACTCGGTGATAGAAAGGATTATTCAGCAAAGCGCCAACTAGATCGCCGATGGAGACTTAGCTCGCCTAAAGTAACAAAATGATTGATGAAAAAGAAAGAAATAAAGGCGAGAAGAAGGAACAGTTGGTGCATCGCCGAACAAGTCGGCGAGCCTGACCTCGATCGCCTAAAGTTACATGAAAGAAATGATTAAAAGTCAAGCCAAAAAGGCGATGAAGGGAAGTTTGAAGATTGGTGAGTCCTCATAGCATTCAAGGATTTGACCACCATTTCCTTATGTTCTTTCATTTTATATTTTGAACATTATTGTATGGATTTTGTCCCAAGAATTTCATGTTTTAGATGGTTTGAGACAAACTGTAATAGACTTCCGCTTTGTTTTATAAAAACTTTGATTGTGTTTGAAAATGTTTTAAATTTCCGCTCATTTCTATTATCTTATGTTATGATAGCTAAGTGTCTTGTATGAGGCCGCTCGGGATCTTGTACGCCTTGTTATATCTAGGGGGTACCCCTGGGTTATGACAAACTTTGTAATCAGAGCACAAGGTTTAGAATGGTTCTCGGATATCTCAAAACCACGTCAACTAGAGTCTTGATCATAAGTGTGAAGCGCGCCACATTTATGAATGAGAGGCTACTGGATGCGTAGAAAACTTGACTTCTTTCTTCACTCTAAGTCATGCGGTAGAGTTTAAATTTATAAGGACTTTCTCCAAATCCTTACCCGATGGTCTACAAGATATGACTACTACAAGGGATCATGCTAGAAGGAATGAGGAAGACAATGTGGACCAAGGAGCTTTTCCTCAAGCTCCGGTCGATCCTTTGGCTGAAAATGTGACTAATGCAGAGTTTAGGTCGGCTTTTCAAGTATTGGCTCAAGCTGTGACGGCCCAAGCCAATCGGAAGGTTGTGGTCCCCGTGAATCCAAATGCAAGTACATCGGCGTCTAGAGTGAGGGACTTCACAAGAATGAATCCCCCAAAATTTTATGGTTCAAAAGTTGAGGAAGATCCTTAAAAGTTTATCAATGAAGTCTACAAGGTGTTTGTCATGACCCAGGGGCACCCCCAAGACGTAACATGGCGTACATGACCCCAAAAGAGTCGCATACAAGCCCTTAGCATCATCATAGCATAAGATCGTAGAAAAGTAGGGAAATTTAAAACTTTCTTTAAACATACAATCGTAAAGCATTTCATAAAAGCGGAAGTCTTTCTAACATCTTTGTCTCAAACCATCTACGAATAACATGAATTAAAGTCTAGGGACGCAGCCCATATAAAGTCTAAAACATAAGGAAAGACATAAAAGGAACATAAAGGGGTTTGTCCTCGAAGCTATGAAAACTCACCAAATCTTCAAGTCTTCTTGCACTTAGGAACCTAGCCTCCAAGCAACTCAATCTCCCAACATCGTACATTTCATTAGAATGTAGGCAATATGCGTTAGTACAAAATGTACCAAGTATGAAAGCTAGCATAACATCAAAAAGCATCTCAAATGGTTAGTCAACATAAGACTTAAGCATTAGAGACAATAACATAATCATAACATAAATATCATATCATCACAAGTCAACATAAGGCATACATAAGTTCATACTTCAACCATTAGTCTTTCATATTTAAGTGAACCACTTCACAAGCCACCTCCAAGCATACTTGTGCAAGTCCAAGATACCATCCCATAATACTATCCAAACTAAGTACCTCTCTTTGGTCATTCTTGGTCATAGCCCACCTTCATAGTCAAGACCTACGTTTTCATGACATAAGAGTACTATACCCCTAAGTAACCTCAAGGCACACTTATTCAATGGATGTGGGGCATCCCATAATACCACACACACTAAGCATATCCTTAAAGTTACCATATTCATATTCATCATTTCTAGGTGTCACTATAGACCTACTTCATATTGACAAGGAACTATCAACTTAAATCAAACTTATCATGGAGGGAAACTATAGCAACACTCCAAGCTAGGTATACCACATAAGAGGACACTTCATAAGTAACTTCAAGTCATACTTGTGCCATGTATGAATGACATACCATACTACCACTCACACTAAGTACTCATTTAGTTACTCAATGCTAACTATTTATCATTCTAGACTATCAAGAATAGCATACTACCATGCTAGACCTAACTACCATGGAAAACACCCTATCATGCAATCTAATCTATCCAAGGAAGGATACAATATACCAACCTAGCCACCATGCAACCATTCAATAAGATGCAAGTTATCCTTAAGGGAGTATGAATCCTCAACCCTAAGCTATCCTTAGGAAAGTATGGTGTCTCAATCCTAAGCTACCATGAAATGGTCTTGGCCTAACCAAGTCAAGCTACCATGAAGGCATTCTAACCATGCTACTTCAAGCTACCCATACGAGAGTATAGATCCTCAATCCTAGGCTACCATGCCTATACTAATGCAAGCTACCATGAAAAGCATCCTAACAATGCTAGTTCAAGCTAACCTTAGGAGAGCTTATTTCATCAATCCCAAGCTACCATGAGATCTACCATACCAAGCTACATAATTCAACTATCCATGAAGGAATCATAAGACTCAACCTAAAGCTATTCTATTCTAATAAGCATGACTCATTTTAGGTGATTAACCATTCGCATTTTACATACATCCAAAATATCTCATCATATTAGACTACTCTTAAAGCCCCAATGATCAACATTATGAATTCAAGCCCTACATTCAAGCTTTACTCCAAAATCATCATACTAGTGTAGATCAGAAGACACATTAGCCCTAAGCCTTAGTCATAGGCACTTCTAAGCATAATTCATCATAAAGTCCCAATTCTAATAATTTCAAATCATGTTCTAACATACATACATAAGTCTAGTTCAATTAATGATCTCATATTCACATTCTTGGATAAACTCTATACATATCAACATCCCAAGAGAATCTAACAAGAATCATCAATTCCTCATCAAAAGACACAAACCCACATACTTTGAAAATTAGGGTTAATCAAGGAATCCACATAAAATCTTAATAATATCATGAATAAACACTAAAATAATCATATATGACTAGTATCCAACCATTTGGAATCATACCCACCTAAAACTCATACATTGGAAGCAACCCTAACTTGATTGGGGTTCTTCTTCACAAATTAGGGGAAATTCTAGGGGAATCTGTGGGTGGAAGAATCTATAGATGAAGGATAATCATACCTTGATCAAAGCCCTAGAACAATCCTTTAGCAATAGACCATTTTTTCTTGACCTTAGCTTCAACCCTAACTTTCTTCTTCAATGGAGGTTCTTCTTAGAGAGAGAAATATTTGAGAGAGGAGTGATTTGGGTTTTTGATTAGAGTCTAATTTAAAGTGACTTAAACTTGGGGACTAAGGACTCAAAATAGTCTAAATAGGTGAATAAAAGACATACAAAATGACCCCCACTTAAACCTAGTCGATTAGGAATTTACCCAAATGTCCTGCGATTTGGCAGCCCCGTCCAAGCACCATTGCTACTTGGACGGTCCATCAAGGGTACCACGGCCCGTGGTGGTGCTTGATGTTTGCGTAATTAAGACACAACTTCCAATTTGAGTGTCTACGATCGTGCAATAGTATAATAACCCAACCAAGGGTTGGGGTCGAGTCCCAAGGGAGTGGTGGTGAAAATTAATAGAAAAATAAAATCTAGTTCTAATTAGTCGTTGCTATAAACTTTATCGAATATAAATATAATAAATCTAAGGGGTGATACAAAAGTGTCAATTAACAATGGGGGTTGTAACAATTATAAATTAAAAAAACAGCAGAAATATATGAAAATGAGATAGAGAGTTAGGGGATTCTTGGGATGTGATAGGAATACGGGATAAACTAAACTCTTGGGTACATTCTTTTGTTGGTAAATTCGTTGAATATTTGTGACTAGGCTAGACTATAGTGGGGGTAAATTCTCTCTCTCGAACAATTTACCCCGAATCAACCCGGTTTCTCTCGAACACCGGGTTGCCGCTTTAAGAATGGCCTCCGCCTTAGCCTGCTCACTCTCTTGAGCTGAGTGTGTGGGAGAAGGACTATGATTCATTCTCTCGAGCTGAACCTCATTTTGACCCACTCCCACCTACCACAATTTAGTTGTCTTAGTTTTACGACCTCTCTCTCGAGCAAGCCGAAAACACAAAGGTGAAATCATATTTGCAACTACAATTTCATTAAGTTCCACCATAACTACTAAACGAAATCACATCAAAACAACAAATAAACCATCAACAAGCAAGACCAAACAGATAATCTAACCCATATTCACAAAATCACACCCCAAGAATTGGGGTTTTAGCTAGACATGCTAAAGAGATAGAAATTTATACCAATATGAGTTTGCATTCAAATGGGTATGAAGATTTAAGTCTCAAAACAAGTTAAGAGTGAAGAATCCACAAGACCTAAGTCCGAAATATTGGAGTTGAAACCTTTTGAACCTTCAAGTTCTTCAAAACCCTCACCAAACTTAGAACTCAAAATAGAAGCAAAGTCTGAAATATTATTGTTCAAAGCTAAAAATTCGATACTAGAATAATAATTCTCAACGAGTATTTGTAGTTTTAAAAAAATCTGTGCTGCAGTGGATCATTAGGCGTCGTTAGTTGAGATCGTCGATCAACTCCGCGATCTGCCCTTTGGTAGGTTTCAACGCCATTTTGCTCTATCCTTCAGCATTGTCATGTTTTGGATCATTGGGTGACATAGTACTGCTTCGTGGAACTATTCGGTGACACACCAACTGCTTCTTTTCACCACCGATTTGATCCTTTCTTTCATGGCTCATCACACTGGAACAAAAGGCGAGGATAAGAGATTTTGGAGACTCACCGAACGGGTTCGACGATTCTCAGATCTTCATTTCTTCATTCTTTCAGCTGATTTTGTTCCTTTTTTGCTAAGTAGTGTCCGTGCTTTTCCTCAAACTCCAAATACCTGAAACTTAAGGGTTTTCATCAGATATTGAGACAAAATATGCATTTGAGGACACTAATTCTATCAAAATATAGCCCTAAATGAGTCCAATTAATGAACTCATCAGTGCCCGTGGTCCCTTGACCAGTGGCTCCCTAAACTTTCCAAGACCCTAAAACACTTAGGCACCTTCATGAGCACTTTGACGGGCTGTGGTCAAGCCAACATATCGTGAAGTGTCTCGTGAACTTGGGGCAGTGTCTTGGCCTCAAACCCCTGCCTCCCATGAGACTAAGGAGTTTTCACGGACCCCTTCATGGACCGTGGTCTACACCACTAGTCGTGAAGGTGGTTGTGAACTCTTAGGCAGTGTCTTGCCAAGGTTGGGCAGCCTTGGCCCCTTGGCTTTGGCTTGCCCTTTTGCCTTGGTTCTTTCTTTCCCATGTTCAACCAAACTCTCAATGGTCACCTAGGCTACTAGGTCTAATACTTACCTTGACGTTAAACCACTAAACCCCTCATTCTAAGCACGTTAAGTGTCATCTATGACTCTATTTCTCATACATCAAACTTTAGAACCCTAGCTTGTGGCTCTAGTTTGGTCTACTAGTTTCTGGGGTGTTACAATATCTCCCCCTTGAGAACATTCATCCTCGAATGACCTTGCTAGACACTTTTAAAATGAAGCGAATCTAGACTAGCAGCCCATCATGCATGTACTACATCTACATGCATACCAACAACCAAGGAAACTTCTATTCCAAGCTAAACATACATAATGCAACTCAAAATGCATGAAAGAGACACATATACTCATTTCCAAGGAGGAACTAACATCTCCTAGCTACAACATTCTCAACATAAATTCATGGAGCCTAAAATGCACATTGACTCAAAGATGCTACAACATGAGGCAACACAATGCAATTAGATCAATTCTAACAAGGCCTACACAACTTCATAAACATACATATAGAAATCATAGCAACACATAATCATGTAAATACCTTATGGAATAGGTACACTATTTTCCCCTTGGGATTAAACCCACAGATGCTTTTCTAAACATCAATCATGTCAAGGACAACATCAAGCTTTTGAGTGGCTCTGAAGATGAAAACCTGGGAACGTATAAATGGAATTTTGAAAGGAAGAAAAGGAGTTCCCTCACATTCTAATCCTGGGTTTTTGATTTAAAACACTCTGAACATTGTTTAAATTTTATGTAGGAATTTAGGGTTGTTTTTCATTTTGAAGACTAGCAATTTGTTACCCAAGCTGATGGAGAACATAGCTGGTAACATTTTCTTGCTTTTTATGATTTTTGGCTAAAACCCCATTCTTGGGGGTGTGATTATGTAATTGAATGTTTCAATTAGCTTATGGGTGTTAGTATTTACTATTTTTAATGTTGATTTGTAGTGGGTTCAATTGATAGTTGAGTTTTAATTGATGAATTGTAGTTGCAAATACAATTCTAGTTTAGCATTCTAGAGTTGCTTGAGAAAGAGGTTTTAGGATTAAAACTATTAATTTATGATTGTAGTGGTTGAGTTATTGTGGACTTAGCTTGAGAAAGTGGGTCTGAATCCAATACTACTAATCTAGCTTGAAAAGGTAGATTAATTGAGGTATTGGGTTGTTCATATGTGTTGGGCTTGTTAAGGTTCGAGACAACTCGCTTGATTCGTGATAGTTGATTGAGAAATAGCTACCGCACTTAAGGCCTAGCCTACTCACTAAGATTCAACAAGTTCTAGTAAATATTAATCAACCATTTAGTGAAATTGGCATTAAATTGACCACACTCCCAAGGATTCCTCCTTACTTGATCACTCTCGTTTGTTAGTAGTTATTAATTGTTCACTCTAATCCCCCCAATTGACATTAAATTTCAAACCACTGCAATTTACTTTAATTGTTTTGAAAATATCTACTTCTACAAACGATTAGAACAACATTTTACTTTGTAATTAAATTCTCTATCGTATCACTCCATGTGGAATCGACCCCAACTCTTAGTTGAGTTTATACTTGATTGCGACCGCCTACACTTAGAATTGGATGAAGTGTAGTTGGGCGTTATCAGTATTGTCCCTAAAACAATTTTAAGGACCAGTTTTATACATGTCGCAAAAACCATTTAAGGACCAGCTACTCCATCCCATCCTTAATGACCTATAGCAACGAAGGCTTTAGGGACGGGGTGGAGACCATAAATTCTAGTTGCTATTGACCTTTAGGGACCATAATCTCACTTTTAAGAACCATTTTTACCTTCTCTATAGAGTATTTTTCTTATAGTGATGTTTAGAAAACTTCACATCTTGTGATGTTTAGAAAACTTCACTTCTTTCATTTCTCTAAAGTCGTGCCATAGAGTTTAACTCTATAAAGTTCCTCCTCTCCTAACCCTTGTTTATTCTTTATAAAACATGCCTCCACAAAGGAATCGTATGAGAAGGAATATTCGTGAAAATGTGAGGCAAGAGGTTCCCCAAGTGCCAGTCGATCCTTTGGTCGATCAAGCGACTAATAATGAGTTTCGAGCCACATTTCATGCATTGGCCCAAGTTATGACGGCTCAAACAAATATAAAGGTTGTGTCTCCCATGAACTCAAGGGTGGGTACGACGACAACAAGGGTGAAAAACATTACTAGAATGAATCCTCCAGAATTTCATGGGTCTAAAGTTGAGGAAGATCCTCAAGAGTTCATTTATGAGGCTTGTAAAATAGAGGGAATTATGGGTATCCCTTCGGTAGAAAAGGCAGAATTACCCGCTTATCAACTTAAGGGTGTTGCTCAAGTATGGTTTAACTAATGGAAGAAAGAGAGGGTAATATATGTGGGTCCCATTGATTGGGAGAAATTTAAGGTTTTTTTATAGGTTCTTTCCCCTTGACATGAGGGAGGCAAAGGTACTTGAGTTCATTAACCTTCCTTAAGGGAATATGAGTTTGAAGGAGTGTACTTTGAAATTCACGCAATTTTCCAAAAACGCTCCAACTATGGTTGCCGATCCAAGGACAAGGATGAGTAAGTTTGTGTCGAGTGCTTCTGACTTGGTGGTCAAAGAATGACTAACCGCCATGCTTGTTAAGGAGATGGATGTCTCCCGTTTGATTGTTCATGCACAACAAATAGAATAGGAAAAACTTAAAGAGAAAACTAGGAATTCAAAGAGGGCAAGAAGAGATAATGGTGATTTCTCACATTCAAGGTCTAATGGAGGTAATCGTTCTCAAGGTAACGATTCTAGTCGGAAAATGGTATCCGAGTGCCAAAAGTGTGGAAAAAGCCACAGAGGTGAGTGTCTAGCCATTACAAATGCATGTTTTGGTTGTGTAATAATAGATCATAAGTAAGGGATTGTTCTTCTATCACTAGATATGAGGGAGATAATCCTCAACGGGCTCAATCTTACACTTTCTTTGGCTCTGGTGGTGGTAAGAAACAAAAAGGTTTTATGCTCTTTAGACTCGAGAAGATCATGAGGGTTTCCTGGAGGTGATTATTGGTAAGTTATAATCTTTTAGCTTGTTGTTATGCATTACTCGATGTTGGGTGTTTTGTTGGCTATGGTATGACTCCATATATGGTTATTGTGTTTAAGGTCGATCTTGAAATCCTTGTGGAAACTTCTTAAGTGTTTACTTGTATCAATGGTTCCGTGGTTGTTAAGGCTTTGGTGTTATGCTTGGGTTGAGGGAGATGGATTCAAAAAGACTAGAGATGTTTGCTCCCAAGGGAGGGGGGGATAGTGTGCTTCATGTTGGGTGTGTGTAGAACTATTTAAATTGTTGGGAGGGTTCTTTACTATGGTTGGGTATGTTAAAGGCCGGAGATGGTGTGATGTCTTAGTATCCCTGTCTCTTTTCTTTATCTTCGGGTCTAGTTGAGGCATTAGCCCCTCATGTCCACTCTTTAGGATTTTTGTGTTTTAGTCATTCTCATGTTTCCTCATGCATGCATGCTCATGAAAAATTTGATTTTCAAAGATATGATTTGGCTTGATTTATTGATTCATGATTATGTGCATTGAGTAAGATTTTGCATGTTTGTCTTATGAAAAGATGTTTTGGTAGTATGTTTTGGCTTGGAGTTGAGGTTCCTCCTTGGTTATATCCATTTTATGAAGTTGCATTAATGTTGGGTTGTTAGTTTCTCTCCTACTTTCTTTGTGCCAGTTTGATTTCCATTCGAGGATGAATATTCCCAAGGGGGAGATACTGTAACACCTCAAAAATCTTAACTAGAATTAATCAAGGAAGAGGGGGAACCACGGAGGGGTCCATGGGTCGTGAAGAGGACCACGACCCATCACCCTGCTCGTAGTATTGCACCCAACCTCTGTAGATGATCACAGACGCCTAGACGGTGCTTGAAGCGTCACACGAACCCTGAGATGGTCGTGAAAATAGGCACAAAACCTCCAAGCTACCGTGAAGGACCATGACTACCTAAGCGGCCCGTTAACCTTCACATGGACCGTGAAGTCATTCGTGAAAGGGGCTGATCAGGTTTTGGAGTTTTGGGTCAACTTCAAATGATCATATATTTCAGCACAAAATGAATTAGGTGTCCCATGACCTATCAATTTGAAGGACTTTCATTCCTCTTTCCAACGCCACCAAATTCGCCTAATTCCAAGACCATAGTAAAAAGTTATGCCCATTTTAGTGAAGAACTATCGGACAGGTGAAGCTTCACGACCGGCTATACGGCCCGTGAAGCCTTAGACAGCTCGTGAAGCCCATCTTCTAAGTCACCTTGTCAGTTTTTAAGTTAGGGTCATTGTGGTCTATTCCAAAGTTTTTAGTACCCAAAAGTCGCGCCCTGAAGCTACCCCCAGGACATGGACATGGGACATAAGATCACGAGTGACCCCAAGCTAACCCTGCTAGTTTATCATAAGCATACTTAAAGATAACCGAATTAAGAAGGTATTGTGCGGAAGCTTTAAACATCATGTAAACTGAAAGGATGGGGAATACCCATTAATATCTGAATAAATGAACTGTGAGTTTAATGATAACTGAAATATCAAACTCCAAAGCTAAAACTTAATCTAACTATGTTTGAAATAAAGCCTCTAACTGACTAGAGATGTTGGGACATGCTCGAGCTAGATCTATCAATAACTGAAACTAAAGACTAAAAGTAGAAAAGATAATCATGTCAATTGTCCTCGAAGAATAAGGACTCACCACTGATACTGCTGAAATGGAGACCAAAAACCGATCTATGCATGATCTAAATGCTGAGGACCTAAACCTACATCACGAGAAGATGTAACGCAGAGTATCCGTCAGTACTTGAAAGGTACTGAGCATGCAGGATAGAATAAAGCTGAACAATATACATAACTGAACAAAGCATATAACTGAGCATTGATATGAGATGAGCATGATACTATACTGAAAATACTGAACATGAACTAACTGAATGCAATGACCAAGTTTATAACATGCTGAAACTGAATACTGAACTGTAACTGATAACCTAGTCAATGCACTAGAATCTGACTGTGGGAGCTACTAATAACCGACATAAAACCACATGAGTTAAATATGGAGTCCGATGTATACGCCCCATCGAGAAGACCTAATATACCTGCCAGAAGTATACATGCATGACTATCATGATCACTAAACTGATGCTTACAGAGGGGACTTATAACCTACAATGGCACATAGTTTTGGGACTATGAGGGTAACTGAACCTAGTCCAACTCGGTATTTAAGCCTACTCCCAATAGAATGCATAAAATATAATATAACTGAAATAAACTGGATAGCTTGATATTCTGAAATGCTGACTGAAAATGCATCATTAATGTACTAATAATGAAACATTCTTAACTAAGGCAGGTATATCTGAATAATCTGACCTAGCAAGTGGAATTCATGAACTAACGAATCCACACAACTAGGGGAGTTTTCAAGCAAGAACTAAGCAATAATTCCATCAAAACATGATAATCTGATTTGGATTAGTCTAACAACTGAATCACAATTCTAAAATTTTAGAAACCCTAGGCTAACATATTGTTGAAAATCAAGAATCTGACTGTATTCTAGGGACCTAATGGGTGAAAGGAACCCACTAGTGAAATCCCACATACCTGGTGACGAATTTCATAGAGAAATCTTTCGATTTCGGGGTTGAAACTGATGAAAACTTGTTGCATTCTTGGACTAGGGCTTGGTCCACTCTTTCTCCTTCTTTTCATTCAACTTGATGAATTTTTGGAGAATAAGTTGATTAGGGTAAGTTCTAATTAAGTTACTAGGCTAAAACTGACCAAAACTACGTAGTTTAGGGGTAAAACTACGTAGTTTAGGGTCCAATGCATAGGGAAAAGACCAAACGACCACTGACTTAAAAGTTGTCGGGGCCACCGACGGTCCATAGACTGACCCACGGTCTGTCCTGGTCAACCGTCGATGGGGTTCTGAATTAGAAATCTGGGGTCCGACCTACGGCCCTTGACCACAGACTGTGGTCTGACCTACAGTCCGTAGGTAGTGGCGTAGGTCTGGACTTAGAATAATTTTCTGGGCTTTTCTAGGGAGGGCTGCAGGTGGCCATCCACAGACCCCACCTACGCTCTGTGGGTGGTGCCCGTTGGTGGCACCTACAACCTTTGGAATTTGCATTCTGGTTTGTCTAGGATACGTGGTGTTACACAAAACTACATTGTTTTAAACCTTATTTCAATGCCTATAAAATTGAATTAAGCCCAAAAAATACAAATTTCAATTCATTCTCCTATATTCCCTAAACTTGACCCAATTCATTCTCTCCAAAAATCTTCTGTCTAGATCAAGAAAGAAGAAGAAGCTAGGGTTCTTCAAGTTCTAGTATCCTTTCTTCATCATTTCTTAAGGATTCAATCAAGGTATGTAGGGAGTTCATCAATGGGTTCAATTCACCCATTGAGTCCACAAGGTTTCCTCAACTCTTCAATTCAATTTCCCAAGATTTGATTAGATTTTTACTCAATTCCTCATGGGTTCTATTTGTATGGATTCAATTGCTTTATTATGAACTTATTTTGATGAATTGGACTTAATTACATACTTATCAACCAACTCCATGTGAACCTATGCATTGATCTATGAATTTTGACTATGAACCCTAATTTACATGAATTTATGAAGAAGCTCAAATGTATGAATGTATTTTATGAAATTATGCATGTTTTTATGAAAGCAATGTTTATGACTCAAGTAAGTTTATAGATAAAGTTATCTATATGTTTTATGAATCGTGGACACATGACATGAGTGACATCTAGATTTTCCCATAATGATTTTCGGGCTATTTTCCTAGATTAGGTCTTAATTAGTATGGTATCTGGATATTCTATCAATGATTATAGATCACGCTTTCAAAACTATTTCCATTAGTATTAGGGAATTTCTAGTATGAAGTTAATGACTATGGGCCTTGAAAGCTATTGTGAAAAGATCATGGATGGTGAAAGGTTTTCTCACACATGGTCTAAGGAGAAAACCTATGATAAGACAAGTGGCGATTATCCATGTTTCACAATGATAAGATAAATTAAGATAAATGAATATTCCTTGCAATTTATGCTTAGCAACGAGAGAATATTGAGATGAAAGTTTTCCTGTAGCTTGAGTACGGGGTTCTAGTAGCAATCTCCTTATCCCATCCTATGTGCCCCATAGGATGATTGTCTTAGCTAGACATTAGCTAGTGGATCCACATAAGCTAGAAGTTCATGGTCCTTACCTTTGCAAGTAAGACACCTAATTTCAATGTGGGGCAGACACTGGATTCCATGTTATAGCTCACATGGTCTATATGTTGGTAATGGTAAAGTTCCCACAAAATGAACTAAGTTTATTTGTAAAGTTTTATGAAGCTTCTTTTATGATTTAAAGATGCATTTACCATGTTCATGATTTATGAATCTTCTTAAATGATTTTACTATGTTTTAAATTGGTCATGCATTCCATGTTTTCGTTTATGTCCCTTTATGAATCTCATGTTTTATCACATTCCCCTCATACTTAGTACATTCCATGTACTAATGCATACTTGTGCCTACATTGTTTCACTAATGTAGGGCTTGGTGTTTCTTATCCTTCCATTCGTGGATAGTGATTGCATTAGAGATTTGAAGACTCTATGAGTCCTCATATTTCGAGGATGATATAACTTTTATAGTTATTGTTTTGAGGTAATGCAACAATAAAGTCCATATTCAAATCTTTCCACTTCCAAGTTGGGATACTTATATCTTGAAATAAACCTCCCAGATTTTGATTGTCAACTTTCACTTGTTGACAATAAGGACACTTAGCCACAAATTTCGCAATATCTTTCTTCATCCCATTCCACCAATAGACCTCCCGCAAGTCCCATTACATCTTGGTGGCTCCCGGATGTATTGAATATCGAGAACTATGGGCTACTGATAAGATTTTCTTCCTCAAGTAATCTACATTAGGGATACACAAGCGACCTTGATACGAAGCACACCATCTCCCCCTTTGGTGAAAGCCTGTACGAATTTCTTAAGCACCACTTCCTTTAATTTTTTACGACCCAAGGTATCCCCTAGGCGTAACATGGCGTATAGGACCTCGAGAGGCCCCATACAAGTCACTTAGCAATTCATAACATAAGAAATAGAACAAAAGAGATAAAGAACAAAATTTCAAGTCCAAAAGTTTTATAAAAGTAAAACGGAAGTTTAAACACTTGTTTCATTAACCATCTAGTACATAAAAATGAAATTGGTCCTAGCCCATATATCATGTACAAAACTGAAAGTAAGAAAGAAAACTGAAAATAATGAAAATTCATCCTCGAAGCATGAGGTCACCAAAGCTCGAAAATCTCTCAAATCAACCTCTAGCCACGAAACTGAGAACCTTGACTGTTGGACCCTACATTTGGGGAAACGTAGGCAAGGTTATGCGTTAGTACAAAATATGTACCAAGTATGATAGTATAATCATT
Organism: Solanum piurae; assembly: GCA_029582685.1. NCBI lineage: Eukaryota > Viridiplantae > Streptophyta > Magnoliopsida > Solanales > Solanaceae > Solanum > Solanum piurae. The sequence continues at coordinate 15,023 of JAJOOO010010030.1, forward strand.
TAAAACATGCTAAAAAAGGACAGTTTCACGAGTAAGCAATGATCAAGCTAAAACACTAATCTTGAGAGTTAGAAATCACAAGTCATAAAACATGATAAATACAAGTGAACTTTATCTTAAAACATACTAACGATACTTCTTGAAATAACCTTGGTTAATCATGACTTTGCTTGTTTGTTGAAAGTAGCCTTAACCGACTTATAAGACCATGCGAGCTAGCAACATGGAATCCAATCTCTGCCACACCGAAAAGAGTTGTCCTGCTTGTAAGGTACGGACCATGAACTTCTAGCTATTGTGGATCCACCAGCTAATGTTTATCTAGACAATCCTATGTTGGCACATTGTTTATAGGACTTGGGTAATCACCACTTATCCACTCGGTACTAAGCTTAACTTCCATGGAATATTTCTTAATCCTATTTATCTTAGCTCTTAAAGGAACATGGGTAATCGCCTCTTGTCCTTACATCACATGACATGGGTAATTACCTCTTGTCATTCAATAAAGAGCATGGGTAGTCGCCTCTTGCCTCAACATTAGCATAATTCCATAATCTTTGGTTCATTATCGGTGAGAAAATCCTTTCAACCTTAGGAACCCGTATTATGTGAGAAAATCTTTCACAATCATGCTTTTATGTGTATATGAGAAATCCTTTCAACAACACAACAACAACATCATCATTGATACTTTACTCTCAAAGCATCCTCAAAACATTTTCATAAATTTCATAAGAACATGCATAATTCCATAATTCACCTTTCATGGTTGCAAGCCCACATTCATACATCAATATCTAAAAAACATAGGTTAGATATGGGCTCATAGGAATTCATCACAAAATCATGTAATTCTATCAATTCATGCTTGATTTGATAAAACTCTTTCTTCATAATCCAAAACCCACATTATATGATCATAACTTGGAAAATATGGGAATTGCATGGGTTCATGGGAGATCATCATAAAAACATAAGATTAACTCAATTCATGCTTAAGAGATCATAATCCAATCATTTAAATCGATAAACAAGAGAACCCATAACATAGAACAAAACCCTAACTCAATTGCGGATTTGTAACTTTGAAAATAAGAGAATTTGGGAACTCCATGAATGGAAGGAATCCATGGATGAACACTATCATACCTTAATTCCAATTGCTTGGCTTCAATGGAGGATTGGGAGACTTGACTTGAAACCCTAGGTTGAATCCTTCTTCTTCAAGCTTCTCGAGAGAAAAATAGTTTGGAGAGGAGACTTGTTCTTCTTTTAGAAATTTGAGAGAATGATTTCAATTGGGGAAATTTGGGGATTAAAACACTTATATAGGGGTTTTAGTGAAGGGTAAAATGACATAGTATTAGGATAAAATATTTAGGAAAAGACCCAATTGCCCCCAAATATAACTGCCGACCCCCAAACGACGGCCTAACCAACGGTCCATTTTTCAGACCATGGACCGTCCTGTTGGGGTGTCATTTGGATCAGAGATTCCAATCTTTGGTCCTCCAATGACGGGACCCATCCATAGACCATAGTCCAGTCGACGGATCGTGGGCCCCAACCATCGTTCTCCATTTTTTACCTCAAAATCCTTCTAAATCTAGGACTCATCTACGAACCTATCTATGGCTTGTGGATTGAACTATGGACCGTTCTGGTGAACCGTTGAAAAATACAGAAAACTTGACAATTTTGGAAAAACCAACTTCCCAACCACGGCCACCACCTATGGTCCGTTGGTCATTCCACGGGTCGTGGATGGCCTCCGTTGGAAGGGCACCACAATTTTGAAAAGCTGCAAATTTATACATTTTTTTAGCTGAGGTGTTACATTATCTCCCCCTTGGGAACATTCATACTCGAATGAGATTCAAGACATCATAAGGAAGGTAGGACCTTAATCTAACAGCCCAGCATGCATACAATCACATAAATGCACATATCTGAGGAGGAAACATCATATCCAAGCTAAAGCATGTTCACATCATATCATGAAGTCTATATGCAACTCATACTCAAATGGACATAAACATGTAGAAATCAATCAAGTTAACTCATTTTCTCAAAACTTAAACCATTTTCATCAACATGCATAAATAAGGAAATCATGGGAATATCTAAGACACGTGACACCAAAAGAGTAAACCATGAGGAACTCATAACCTTATGCTAGAGTAGGGGTAGAAGGAAAGAGATGAGGATATCGAGACATCATATCGGCCTCGGCCTCCAAAATAGCATCCTCACCTAACTGATTCCTCCACAACACTTTCACAAAAGCAACTTCTTTATTTCTCAACTTCTTGACTTGCCGGTCTAAAATCTCAACCTGAACTTCTTCATAAGAAAGATTCTCATTAACTCCCAAACCGTATAACGGAACTATAGATGTCGGATCACCAACACATTTCTTCAACATAGAGACATGGAAAACTGGATGCACTGATGCCAATTCATTAGGAAACTCAAATTCAAAAGCAACCTCACCAACACACCTCAAAAGTTGATATGGGCCTACATAACGGGGACTAAGCTTCCCTTTCTTACCAAACCTCATTACACCCTTCACGGGTGAAATTTTCAAGTAAACCCAATCATGAACATCAAACTCAAGATCTCTTCTTCTAACATCGGCATAAGACTTTTACCGACTTTGAGTTGTTCTCAACCTTTCTCTTATGAGTCAAACTTCCTCCGTAGCCTCATGTACCAGCTCGGGACCTATTAGGACAACTTCACCCACCTCAAACCAACCTATAGGAGATCTAAACCTCCTACCATACAATGCCTCAAATGGATCCATACAAATACTTGAGTGATAACTATTGTTATATGCAAACTCAATCAAAGGAAAGTGCTCATCCCAATTACCCTTGAAATCAATCACACAAGCTCTCAACATATCTTCCAAAGTTTGGATAGTAAGTTCCGCTTGCCAATCTGTTTGTGGATGAAAGGTTGTACCGAGCTTAACATGAGTACCACGACTCTTTCTGAAATAATTCCAAAATTATAAAGTGAATTGAGTACCACGATCGGAGATAATGGATAAAGGCACTCCATGCAACTTTACCATTTCTCCCAAGTACAATTTAGCATAGTCCTCCGCCGAATAAGAAACCTTGATGGGAATGAAATGGGCCGATTTTATCATTCAATCTATTATAACACAAATCGAGTTATGTTGTCGATGGGTGCGAGGCAAACCAACAATAAAGTCCATGTTCAAATATTTCTGTCACACCCTGTAACGACCCGAGAGCACCCCCTAGTCGTCACCGGCGTATTCCACCTCTCGGAGGTCTTATACAAGCCCTTAGCATTCGTCATTGCATTATCATAGAAAAATAGCGGAAAATTTAAAACTTTTCATAATATAACACAAGACTTAGAAAGTCACTTCATTTAAACCTTTAATACAAAATCGGAATACTACGTCTCAAAGTAGCCATCTTAAAACACGACTACAACACAAGAGGGACACATCCCTTACAATACAAAAGGAACTACTATCTAGTACAATGAACTTAAA